>LYNE01006830.1:3233-19331 GCA_001662545.1 Rosa x damascena | reverse complement strand
CCCCGTCCAACAGAATGGCGCTGTCCGATACGACAAAATGCAGAAACAGCGCCAGAAGTTTAGAAACTTCGGGCCACCAATTCACTCTCTACAGCCAATGCATGGACGATTCAAGAGCACAGAAAGGTCTGTGATGACAAGAGGATTCAAATGGTACTAGTGCGCCGCCGCATTGTTGCAGAAAATTGTAGGAGAACTTGCTAGCGGTGTCGAGGCTTTTGGCTGTCGATTCTCTCTCCTCGATCCATGATTGGACAAGCAGTTACCTGAGGAATCATGGCGAGGTCCATACGAACTGAACGGTGTCAGTGGGCTGACCTGAGATGGTCGTTCCGGTGTTGTCTTTCTGGGCCTGGGTCGAGCACCGAAGTGCCTAGGTTGAGCGCCGAACGCCGGGGGGGGGGGCTAGGCTAGCATCGGAGGGACCGGGTCAAGCTCTGGAGGGCCTGGGGCGTTGCCAGAGCTGGAGATCAGAGAGAGAGATGAGACAGAGTGGTGTGGTTATAAATCTTTAATTGGGTTGAGGGCAAAATGGTCATTTGATGATAATTGTGTATGTGGGAACAAAAATCTGTTACTCGGGTAAGTGAGATAATTTTTGCTCATTTTGGGGCTTTGGGTCAAGGATCCTAAAATTTCTTTTGTAGTCTCTAGCCTTTCAACTTTTTTTTTATTTTTTATTTTTTTTGTGATTATGGAAGATAGTGTTACTCCCAACCCCACCCCTGATATCAGTGAGATTTGAACTCATGATCTCCACAATGTTAGTTAAAGTAGCTAACTAACGGGCCACAGCTCATTGACAACCTTTTGATTTTTTTTTTTGATTAAGCGAAATTTCATTTCAATAAACTGCAATTACAAATTAACCGCAATCACAGCACCCAACACGGGATTATAATCAAGGACAAGCAACAAATGACTAACACTACGTATACTCACTCTAAAGAGGAGAGACTGACATGCCAATGAATCCAATAACGAATGCTGAATTGGACAACTAATTGAGCTAAATTGACCAAAGTAGGTAGCAATAGCTGGGACAGGATCTGACATATCTATTGGGTGGGTCATCTCAGAATCTCTCAGATACAGCCTTTTAATTGTTGATTCAATGTATCCAACTTCTATTTCAGAAAAAAAAAAAATAGAAAAAATGCTTCACGCACGAGTACAGTCCGTCTGCACGTGTGGAAGAAGGTTGGTTAATAATTAACTAGGGATATGCTGGTCTATTCCAATTTTGAAGCGTGAGGGGATGAAGGAGTTGGACAGAGCCGTCGGATTGTTGGATAGTCTGATCTTGCGGCTGACATTAGATGATCGGCAGCACCGGTCGTTTTAGGGTTTTAGCATTAGACAGTGCGAGGAAGACGATCAAAGAGAGAGAGAGACGCAAATTCTCTAAGGAATGTAACATGGATCCCAACGAGACCGCACAGCAGCTTCTTGCCCTTCATGGTACCCCTCCGATTTTGCTTTGCTTTTGATTGTTTCGATTTCTTTTTTCGTGATTTGATGTGATTCCTGAGGTAAAGCTGTTGTCTTTGCTACTGGGTCGTCTTCGTTTGGGGATTTTGGTTTTATTTTTGATTATGGGAAGTGGGAATTCAGTTGGGGTTTTGATTTGTTATGCCAATAGTCAGATGAATTTGTCTGAATTGGAAAGATTTGATTTTTGTGTTAAGCCTGGGGTCACTTTTGGGTCCAGGAGTAACTACAGTCCTTGTTGTTAGATACCATTCTTAGCTTTAGTTCAGAAGCTTCATTTTTTGGGGCCTAAATATTTGAGCTACCTACTTTGTGAAATATTGTTGCATTTGGCACAGTGCATTGTTCAGTACCGTAGAAAAATGAAAATGGAACATCTTTGTTAGCACCTGTTTAAGCACAATGCAAAGCCTATAGTAACACTGTGTACCGGTAAAGCAAGAGATTGTTGTGTTTTATTGTGATAATCGATGAAACTTAATCGAAGTGTATTAGTAGTAAGGATGTGGGCTTCAGTGTTGGTGGGTGTCTTTTGGTTGTTGCTGACTTTTGTTAGTGTAGGAAGCTGATAGACACTGAACATCATCTCTCTCTCTCTCTCTCTCTCATAACAAATTTTTCAATGTAAAGCTTAATTGATGTTCTTTTGACTGGTTTTGTTGCAGCTTGCTGCTATGCTTTTCTTATTATGTTTGTAGTTTCTTCTTTGTTGTATTTTCCAGTTCTTTTCTCCTTGTATTGCTCTGCTCGCTTTGAGTCTTTAATCGAAGTATTATTCAGACCAAAAATTGTAAAGCTTAAACCGTCTTGTCAATCAAAGGAAGAATACAGAATAATAATTAATTTTTAGTAAAGGATGTGCTCAAGATTGTTATTGACATTTGATTGCTACTGTAGGTAAAAACCTGTTGTCATATGTCAATGTTTGAGAATTATAATAAGGAATTGAATAATTTAAAGCCATGTTCTTGTGAGCAGCTAGAATTGTGGGAAACATGGAGTCAGAGACTATGGTCTCTACCACAGATCAACGTGTTGAAGAAGAGCCACAGTACACACATATTGACCAGAATGAATTCTCACAGAGAAGGTAACTCAACCTTCTTTCTCTTCTCTTTTTAAATTAATACTTGCTTTATGATTTGGTATAATTTATAGCCTGGCACGATATTCTTGCAATTGAGTTTATGGAATGGGAAAAACTATGGTTCATGACTCGTCCATTGCTCTGCTGGGCTTCTCAATTTGATCTTGCTCAAAAATCTTTGGGGGTCTGTTTAGTGGTGTCATACACAAGAAGTGTAAATGACTTGATGTTTTACATTTCATTTTAGTTTGAGTTTACAATATGAGGCAAGTTTCAGGTTTTGTAGAGAGAAATATACCTTCTTACGTGTTGGATGAGTGGGCAAGCAATGCCCAGCCACCTTTTGAACTATCTTACATGGATCTTACTCGCCTATAACTATTGATGGAACTGATGCATCTCAGTATACAAATAGTTTTTTACTGGATGCACAGCCTATTGCATTCAGTTCGCAACATGTGTCTTGGAAAATGTAAGGTGGCTTGAAGTTTGGATAATGGTCTTTATTGAATTGAAAACTGAGATCTAGGAATGAACTACAACTTTGACATAGGATTGGGGTTTATAGTTTTTTTTTTCTTGAAAATGATATCCCTCGTCTTCCCATGGTTAATTTAGTATTTTTATCTGTTAATCTGCTCTTGGAAATGTTGTTTATGGATTCCCTCTTGGCCATGGACAGAACAATATTACCTTCTGATGCAATATCTGTCTTTTACTAGTATGACATGATTTTGGTTCCCTTCCCAATATTTGCAGGCACAAGAAGCAGGAGGAGGAGGAGATTGTCATATGTGAATGCAAGTATGATGAAAAGGATCCTGAAAGTGCATGTGGAGAAAGGTGCTTGAATGTGTTGACCAGCACGGAATGCACTCCTGGATATTGCCCTTGTGGTGTCTATTGTAAGAATCAGGTAAGCTCTCTCGATATTCACCATCATGATTTTTGTTAGGTATGTTGAGTCTAATTTCTTCCACTGAAAATTTCAGTTATTTACCAAAAAAAAAGATGCCGTCACTCTTCTAGGAGGTGTGTTTGTGTATTATATGTTTGCATGCACATGAGAGTTATCCATGCTTGCATTTGTGGTTGGCCAAGGATTGGGTAAATTAGAAAATTGTGACTTTAGGGTTTCTAGATTGTTTGTGGTTAGGGTGGAGAGGTTGGTAGCTAGATGTAGTGATGAGAAATTAATGTTTTTAAGGGTTTGGTAAGTACTGGAACGAGAGTAGTGAAAGTAAGCTATTTTGGAGTTGTAAAGAGAGTGGGTCACGTAAAGAATTGAGACTCTGAATCTCTGAGAAGAGGAGTTAGGCATCCTTCTTAGTAGTTTCAACAAATTATCCCTTGTAAACTACTAATACAGAAATGGATCATTGATTTGATGTTATACATTCTTAGGTGTTTTTTTAGCTTGACCACCTGATAAGTACATGACCCCATTATTACTATGTTTGAGAAGAAAGTGCAAGACAGATTAAAATGTGAATATTCATATTTCCTGTGCAAGTGTTATGAAACCATTATTACCTATTTCTGATGTCTCGTTTATTTACTGTCAACAGAGATTTCAGAAATGTGAATATGCCAAGACAAAATTGTTTAAAACAGAAGGCCGTGGTTGGGGTCTTTTAGCCAATGAGAACATTAAGGTAATCGCATACGCATTATCTTGATTTCTTCCAATCATAAAATGACATCTAATTTCTTGGATTTTCTGCTAGTCTAACATTTCCTGGGTTTGAGGCAAGATAATAATTTTCTTTGTTCACTGCAGCTTTGGAATATGAAGTTTATATTTTATAATGTGTATCTTGGTCTGATTTATGTTTGGCACTTTTTCTAAACGCATTGGAAATATTGATTTTTTTATATATCTATGATTTGAACACAGATGGGACTGTTAGAAGTTTGTTCCTCTTTTGAAGTATATATTGTATGTTTCTTATTAAGTTATTTAACTTACTCTATCTGAAGCAGGCAGGGAAGTTTATTATTGAATACTGTGGAGAAGTGATATCATGGAAGGAAGCAAAGAAAAGATCTCATGCTTATGAAGTTGAAGGTGGTTTAATAAAGTCATGAATTACAGATGTGACATTATTTTAAAACTGAGTTTAACATGTGTGGCACTGATGCAGGTATCAGGGATGCATTTATTATTTCTCTCAATGCCTCTGAGTCTATTGATGCCACTGTGAAGGGAAGCCTAGCAAGATTTATAAATCATTCTTGGTGAGCCACTCAAAACACAGTAATTAAATGTTGGAAAATTAGACATGTCAATTGAAAGGGGAATGTTACTGGCACTTCCGGAAAGTCATTCTGCCATCCTCTACACTTATTCTGTAAGTGGATATGAATAATAAAATATTATATGGAGTGCAGAAGGGCTTTAGGGAGTCCAGATAACAACTCAGTAAGGAAAAAACGTAGATTCAACTTTAATTTTAATTTTAAATATTTCGAAATTATGCTTGATCAGCCAACCAAATTGTGAGACAAGAAAGTGGAATGTGCTGGGGGAAATTAGGGTTGGAATATTTGCAAAACAAGATATATTAGCTGGAACTGAGTTGGCATATGACTACAATTTTGAATGGTATGGGGGTGTGAAGGTTCGCTGCCTCTGTGGTGCACCCAGCTGTTCAGGATTTCTTGGGGCAAAATCTCGTGGTTTTCAGGTAATTCATTGATTGACAATTTGAGTTATGATTCTTCATTTTAGATAATGAAGGATGCAAGTGTCAGTGCTTGTATGATTGCACATTATTTTATGTATTATGTATATCATTACATTGTATGTATTGCAACGTTATAGAACCAGTAGATATGTGTAGATTAGATGTGCTTTTGGCTAGGAGGATGGTGAAACTTGAGAATTAGCATAAATTTAGAATAAAAAATGCTATCAACACTCTCAAATATAACTATGCACTGTGTAGTGATAAAGAAAAATAGTGAGTTTTAGTTTAAGTGATTTGAGTTCCATGGAGTTTGAAATTATCCTATAATATTTATTTCGGAATTCGTTCGAGGGCCTGCTTAGAGCTTAGAGGTTTTGTCTCACGTGAGACATCCTTAATTGTTATGCATGATCATACTATAAACCGATGTCTGCTATATATTAGTGATAGGATTCACCCCGTGTTTGGGTCCTTCAGGAAAAGGATATAGGCCGAATATGTTCTGACATATTGGGAAAAGGATATATCGGCCGAATAGGTTTTGGCATATTGGCCAATATTTCAATATTTCAAACCTTGGGTATGCCTCACAGCAATGCTTCCTTTTGCTATAGGCATTCACATCTGGAATTTCTCAAAGCCATATGCCATATTGTGGAGGCGTTTTTGTTAGCAAACACATTATATTTTCTAAAGACCCTACACAACCAAAAGACTTTATTAGTGCACAATGGTCTAGCTGGAGTGAATTCTAGTTTCTTCTTTTTTCAGTAGAACAGTCTGAAGAAAAACTCTCCAATTATCACAGTGCTCAATGCATGATTTCGTAGTTTGTCTCCATTTGCGCACCTAGTTGAGTTTTAATACGGACCGTATTGGGTTACTAGTTTTTGCTTTGTTTAACGGGACTCAAATTTGGTTTTTCTTACCATGATAAAATGGACTGAAAATGTGGGCTTGCCTACTGCATAATTCTAATGTTGTTTAGGCTATTCTATGGACTTGTATATGTGTGGATAAAATAAGTGGGCTATTACGTTCACCCTTAAGTTTCATCGGTGCTCCAAAACTTCAGTATTTTTTACTGACAGTCACATCCCTTTGCGAAATGACTGAAAAGAGCCATAAACTTCTGTATAGTTTCCGATTACTCAAGACACCTATAGCTCTCACCAAATCATATACTCACCCTGCCAACGATCCCAAGCAACCATACATACCCAAATCGCATTATATCACCTCCATTGAGATTTTCTTGGTCAATGCAGCATCAAATCATCATCTATGACGGCTCTAAGGATGAAAAGGTATGTCGATTGCAACATTAATTGAAATTTTTTTTTGGTATTTTGAAAATTGAATTCATGCTTTGTGAGCTACATAGAGCTAAGCACCATATATACAGTTTGTTTATATATGGTAGCTCGGTCTTAATGGTGTCCAGCCATATATAGCTGAATAATGTTCCTTGAGCGTGGACACATGTGCCTGCACAACACCTTTGGTGTGTGTCCAATAATGGCTGCACACCAATCCAATAATGGCTGCACACCAATCCAATAATGGCTGCAGAGTGTTCTCTGTTATCTAACCGAATGCTGACTCACTAAAACTTGTTCTCTATAATGCAGGGTGATACTTCTAGTCGAGGTAGTGGGGTTGGGTCTGATACTGCAATGGATTCCACGACTCAATCTAGTACTCATGAGGTAAACAATTGTAGCTTAAATAGCTTTGGTGTGTTGGGCATGTGGCCAAATTGGCCACATGAGTATCCTGTTCAGTCTTGACAATAAACTTTATTTAATGTTGTTATCTTCAATGCAGACCCACACTTATACTCGAGGTAGTGAGGTCGACTCAGAATGTGTAATGGATTTCACAAGTGAATTTACTACTTTTGAGGTAACCCTAGTTATTGTAAAGCTTTGGGTGCATTCAAAGTAAATTTTTTTTATTGTATATTTGGATCCTTACATGCAATGTTTTCTTTTGTTCTTTAGATTTTCAAGAGTAGAGAATCCTTGATGCTGTGGGCTCGTGAGGCCGGGAAACGAAACGGGTTTGTTGTTGTGACGGTACGATCTGATTTGGGTGGTAAAAGTTTGAAACCAAGAGTTACATTAGGGTGTGAGCGTGGTGGAAAATTTAAGGTTCACAAAGAAAGATGTGATAAAGGTGGGAAGCAAAGATGTGGGACTGGCAGCAAGAAGTGTGGCTGTCCTTTCACATTAAAGGGAGAGAAGTTAACAACCGGTGATGGATGGATGCTAAAGGTAGTATGTGGAGTGCACAATCATGCCTTAACCGAGTCTCTTGAAGGGCACTCATATGCAGGGAGGTTGTCAGAGGAGGAGACTTCACTCTTGATAGACTTATCAAAGAGTTTAGTACGACCCAAAGAAATCTTGAACAAATTGAAGCAAAGGGATTCACTCAATGTTACAACTATAAGAACTATCTACAATGCACGCCAGAGGCAAAGAGTTAAAGAGAAAGCAGGGAGGTCTCAAATGGAACAACTTTTATGTAAGTTGAATGAGCATAATTATCTTGAGTGGCACAGGAGTTGCCCTATTTCAGGGAGTGTGCTGGACTTGTTTTGGGCACACCCTGTGAGCTTGGAATTGTTACGTGTATTTCCAACCATCTTGATGATGGATTGCACTTTTAAAACCAATAGGTATCATTATCCTCTCCTAGAGGTTGTGGGTGTGACATCTACTAATATGACATTCTCAATTGCATTTGTATTTTTGGATTCTGAAAAGGAAGATAATTATGTGTGGGCCTTGAATAGATTACGTGATGTGTTGGATGGGTGTGCTATGCCCAATGTTATTGTCACAGACAAGGATTTGGAATTGATGAGAGCCGTTGAGATGGTATTTCCTTCAGCTAGACATATGCTGTGCAAATGGCATATCAATAAGAATGTGTTGGCAAAATGCAGAAATCTGTTTGAGTCCAAGGAAAAGTGGGATATGTTTATTATGAAGTGGAATGTGCTTGTGATGTCACCCACTGAAGAAGACTACATACAAGAGCTAGCAGTGCTACAGAGTGAATTTAGGAATTACACAGACGTCTTGGACTATGTTACTAACACTTGGTTGAATCCTTTTAGGGACCGATTTGTGTCGGCCTGGACAGACGTAATCATGCATTTTGGTAATGTGGCATCAAACAGGTAATGAACTTGGGGCTAGTTTGAGATTGCTGTGACTTAAAAAAAACTGCTGCTATTGTGTTGTGAGAATAATCAACTGTGAATTAAAATAGTTTCGTGTTTGGTAGATAATATTTTTAAAGTGCTGTCAGTACATAAAACAACTGCAGAGTGTGTTTTGATCTACAACAACTTCTAAAAGCAACCTCTGGGCTGTTTCTAAAATCTGCTGCCAGTGATCTATAACTTCTAATTAAAGCTGTTTTTATTTATTTACCAAACACAATAAAATCTAAAATTTTGAACAAAAGCTGATTTTTTTTTAAAGCGAAGCAATCCCGAACGGGGCCTTAGTATGTTACTTATGCAGTGATACATCTTGGTTTATTTTGAAGTTGTGTTAATTTTCTTGTACTCTTTTATGTTGTAATAGGGCGGAGAGTACACATTCTAAGCTTAAGAGGCAACTTGGTTTGAGTCAGGGGAATTTTGAGGGTTCTTTTGAGAAGATACACGCTCTGCTTGAGTTACAACACACTGACATTAAGGCATCTTTCGAGAAATGTTTGACTGTTGTACGACATAGCTCCTTGCCTTTAGAATTCAAACATCTAAGAGGAGTAGTTTCTACTTTTGCATTGGACAAGGTATTATCTCAGTTTAAGCTAGCCACCTCAATTGGAATTGATGATTTTCATTGTGGTTGTGTCATACGTCGCACCCATGGCTTACCTTGTGCCCATGAAATTGCCAAATATAAGAGGGATTGTCAACCAATTCCGCTCGATTCTCTTGATACCCATTGGAGAAAACTTCATATGTCACCCTCTTCTGATCCTGTTAATGATAATATGGATGTTAATGAATTTCCTGAGTTGGAGTTGCTTCAACAGTACTTTTTAAAGACAAATGCTGATAATCGGTTGATGCTGCGGAAAAGAGTGAGAGAACTTGTACCATCCCTAGCAACTCTTATTGAACCAGGGGTGAAGTCCAGAACACGAGGTCAATTGAAGGAGAGAATTGATATGCCCATTCAGAAAAACGCATCTGTGTTTGAGTTAATACAATCTGCATCTGTAGACAGTCATTCACCTAGTGTGACTGGTGGTACGATGGATGTTTTGAAAAAATCAACACATAAGCAGACAGGGCCGATGAAGGAGAAGGTAATAAAGATACTGTTCTTAAATGTAACTTGAAATATATATATATATATATATCTATATATATATGTATGTATATTTACCTTTCATATGTGACAATTTATATCATACACACAGGTTTACCGGACACTCTCAGCAAAAGTTATGTCATATATTGATTCATTTCCAGTGGGATTGATGCCTTACATAGACCAAGTCAAGGATGTATGTGATGATGGTAACTGTGGGTTTAGAGCGGTCGCTGATTTAGTAGGATTGGGCGAGAACGCATACTTGCAAGTGAGAAATGACCTACTGACTGAATTGTCTTCCTATTCTGCACATTATGGTGAGCTATATGGCAGCGCAGAGAAGGTTCGTGACTTGGCACAATCACTTTCATTCTTCAATGAGGGTAGAGCGCCATTTGACAGATGCATGACAATGCCTGACATGGGTCATCTCATAGCATCATGCTATAAGATTGTACTCTTCCACTTTTCAGCTACTCAATGTCTTACCTTCCTACCTCTTCGATCAACACCTGTTCCTTTGCCAATGCGTAGACATATTGCTATCGGTCTTGTTAATGATTCCCATTATGTTGAGGTACGATGTATAATAATGGTGTGCTTTATCACTTGTATAAACATATTTATTAGATTAATATAACATATTTGTCTTGTAGGTCTTCTTAAAGCCAGGACATCCTGTACCACCCATTGAGTCTAATTGGATCAGATATCATACACAAGCTGCACAAGGGTGGGATACTATATATACTGATTCTATTGCACACTTCCAGTTGCTTGCCCGCTCGGATAACATTTGACTCAGTCAGGTGTGAGTGGAGCTGGAGGAGTTGCAAAACATGCTTAGGATGGTAAGGCTCGATCATGTCCTTTATATTGTACCCGGCATTGAAGGGATCTCGTGAAGTGGATGTCGCTCCCAAACAGGGCCCAGAGTTGAGTCTTAAAAAGCCCAAGAACCAAACCAAAAGCCAAGTCATTTTCCATAGAAAAACCTGAAATCACTCGTCCATCATCACAAAGCATATCGAACTATATTAAACATATGCACGCTACTTAAAAAGTTCTTGACCACTTTTTGGTTATACTTTGGAGACGATGCTCTTCAAAATTCAAGTTTAGAAGACCGGTTGAGTAGGTGAGTCAGAATGTAGATGGGGTTTTCACAGAAAACATTTTGGCAGTAGGGGTGAAGGTAGAGTGTGCAACACTTAGAGAAAGGATCAATTAACTTGGGCTTATGATGGTTTAGAACACTGACAGTCTTAGAAGCGAGAATATTTTTTGTAAGTGTTTAGGAATTGGGTCAAGTAATTGGATGAACTGATCAAGTTTAAGGGTGCATATAGTCCTAAAAATTGGGGCTCAAGGCATCAATTAAGTTGTCTTTTCGTACAAAATGTGAGTCACAAAACCACCTCTTTGCCTGAAGGCTTACGTGTTTGTCTTGCGTTGCAAGATCATTATGCCTTGACCTTTGAAATTTTGCTTATCATTCTATGGAACTATGTATCCTCCAGTGCCACATGATATACCTCAGACAGTCCAATCAGCTGCTGATGAAGTATTGTATGCTGATGGCTGTTCTTTTTAGTTATACATGTAGGACTTACCTACTTGCTAGCGATTCTAGAACACTGATCAGGCTTTAGTGATACTACATTTACATCTGTGTGCACCTGTGCATTTATGCTTGCATCTTTTATTTGAAGCAGTTTAAGATATATAATAATGTTAAAGATCTTTCATTTTCTTTGCAATTTTTGATGCAACACCGTGTACTAGCTTTGGTTTTAGTTACAGATAGTCCATAGTGTGGTTGGCTTACATGAAATGCAACTGAAGCTTAAGTTTCTTGGACAAAAACATAAATAACTAACGATATATCTATTGTGGACCTAAGTCCTCTTTGAAGAATATGAAAGCGAAAGGGTAGCTTTACTACACGTGGTGTGTGTTGATGGTTATGTTTTCAGTCTATATTATTGATTTGCTGCACATATCAGCCCAAATAAGAACAGTAAATACATTAAATCTCCATCTTATAATATCTTGTTCCTCTTGATCTTGCATTTTCTGTTTATTGTTGATTGATTAGCATGCTTGTCTTGTAAGGTAGGCTTTTCGTATCTCATTGCATATAAATTCTTAGCAGTTGGCATTTCCTATTGATTAAATTTCTGTTGTGCATTCTCTTTTTTTTTTTTTCCTTTTTTTTTCAATAAAGCATTTGCATCTATTGATGTCTTTGCTATTTTTTTAACCCTCATTATGCAATATTTTCCCAACAGGAGGATACATACTTGTGGGAAGATGACGATGAAAGGTAATGTTCACCCGTTTAGATGCATTTATTTAAAAGATGCTTATTTTTGTGGTTATTTATTTTTTTTAAACATCTTTGTGGGATTCTATATATTAGAAGAAAGTCTTAGATCTATATTTATGGTGGACTGCCCATGGATCCACGCCCATCAGAGATATTGGAGTACTTATCTTTTATACAGTCAGTAAAGAGGAACATGGTTTTGGAGGTTTTATCATTATCATTATCATTATTACTAGTTTATTACAAGCAGGTCATGAGTCCTCATTGTTTACATTTATAGTATTCTTTGGATGCAATGAAGTTTTTGACCAATTATTTTTAGATAGATAAATTACAAGCTAATATTTTGTGCATAAAGATGAATATATACATGTAAACTTTGCCTAGTAGTATAGGTTAAACACAAGTACACAACATCTCCCAAAACTTGAGTTTTTTTAATTTTTTTTAATTTTTTTAGGATGATGTACCAATCAGTTGCTAATTTTCCTGTTCTCTAGATAGCTGGCATTCTTTCATTCTTTTTAACTTTCAGCCTGAAACCTGTATTGGGTCATATTTTGGGGACCATCATGACTCACGCTGAAAGGTGTGGTTTACAAGGCATTTTTATTTGAAAAATGTGCTAAAGAGACCAAATTTTTTCATGCCAGATGTAAACCACCTGATGTGACAGATGAGGTGAACATGCACTTTTTCTCTTGATAGGATAAACCACCTGAAATTCATCAGGTGGTTTGAATCTGGTCTATGTCTCTTTTGTATTGAATATATCTTTTGTTTATGCAACTAATTGTTTCTGCGACATGCTTCACTCACTTGCATCAATTAATACCTATTTAGAGATTTTGGCATGTGCATTCTTTGGTTTTCTTTTTCGTTTCTTTTTTCTTTTTTTGGCTGCATTTCATTTATTTTTAATTGCCTTTTGATGACAGGTATTCAGTTGAGAAAATTCCGCTTTATGATTCGGCAGAGGATGAGCCTTCTTCTATGCTCTTCAAGACTGTCAAATCAAATTCTGAATTTGATGTAAAAGGGATGATGATCAATGTCAATGCTGATTCTGAACATCAGTTGATGTCCACTGCTCTAGTTGTCCAATCACTTGATTCAGATCCAATGGAGGGTGTAGTTATGGAGGTAAAAAGTGAAGTGAGTGAGGCGACGAAACTTTTTTCACGAGGTAATCAACCGGCTTTCTTAAAAAAGAATGCAATGATATCTCGAATCCGTAGCAATACTGCGTGTCGAAACTATCACATTGGATCAGGATCAATTTCAAACAAGAGATCGAAACAAGGTTCTAGTGGAAAGTTGAAACATTATGCACAAAAGCAAGTCGATGCCAAATCTGTAGCTTTGCTTTTAGCATCAAATGAGGCACAGGATGAAATTTTGAAACATGAGGTATTTAATCTGGCCTTTTTGTCTTCTTTTATTTCTTTTTTGCTCATCTATAGTATATTGAAGTATAAATGTCTCGGAATAATAGTGGACAAAATGTTGATAAAATCTACCATTCTTTTATGTTATTATCTCATTGCAGAACACACATCACTTGCATTTTAATGAGTCTTCATTATCTGTTTAAATGTTTTGAAGCATCTATTATCAATTCTAAATCAAATGACTAATCAAATTAATACTTTACTAGCATTAACGTATGATGTGCAGATACGTGCATGACCCTCCTATGACATGTGTTACATTATTTGTATGTGTAGTCATAAATTTCTGTCATTGTAATTGACACGACGAATATAGTTTGGATACCTCCTGAACAAGTTGTATTATTTTGTAGATAAAGCTAATTTTCCTCATTTACTTTTCTTTTCAGTTTGATACTTATACAGACGCACCCACACTGGTAACAAATTTAGTGGAAATATTTTCCTTTGAGATTGTCATGTCATATTTAAAAACAAATTTGTGTTTTATTTTTCCTTTCTAATATCGGTTGATGCTTCAGAAGCATTATATGAATGTAGATTAGATGGTTTCTTTTTTCTGGTTTTTGTGATTGCGAATGTCTCTTCTCCCTTGTTTGTAAGTTTTTGGGATCCTGATTTCTTTTCCCCCCTGTCCTCCTCCTCCTCCTCCCCCCTCCCTCCCTCCCTAATACAAGCATCTCTTTTCCTAACGAAATATTGTAGTATAATTCTATATTCTTGGTTATGAAACTCCACATGAATTTATTAGTTTGTTCACATTGAAAATTTTCTTCACAGGAGATGAGAAGTGATGCTGCCACTCATCTTGAATCTTTATACAATGAGATACGACCTGCCATTGAAGAACATGAAAGGGACAGCCAAGACAGTGTAGCAACCAGTGTAGCTGAGAAGTGGATAGAAGCCTGCTGCTTGAAACTGAAGACGGAATTCGACCTTTATTCCTCTATTGTTAAACAAGTTGCTTGTACCCCTCGAAAGGCAAGTGGCCAAACCAAATCTGCCGATAACAACATAGAGAATGAAATCAAGTTGCTCCCAAATTGAGGTGCCTGACAAATTTACGCTTTGGATCGCTCAATTGGGTTTCCTTGAACCATTGGACAGGACTTGTTTTCCTCTTCAAGCAGATTTAAGCCATAAATCTTCTGCTTCATCAGGTGGTCCACTTGTCAATGATGTACAAGATTGTTTTTGAAAGCATTTTCTTCTATACGGAAGGAAAGCTCTTTTTTATTGACGCTTCGTCACTTTCCTTGTGGTTACTATTACAATTAATTTCGACTTGTTCTATTTACTTCGCATATCATGATTAATCATATGGTTCATCCGAAACTTGTTCAAGTTGGCTCGGGTATAATAAGCCCCCCTATTGATACATTAGTCATTCAAATTGAAGTTAATCTGAATTAACTTATTTAATTAATTGGAAGTAGGGCTGGGCATTTAGCCCGAAAACTTGAAATCCGGCCCGAACGGTCGGGGTTCTTTAAAAAAATTTGTCAGTTTTATAAAACCTGACCTGAAATCATTATATAACAGGCTGGGCTCAGGCCTTAGAATTATAAGGAAAAAAAAGCCCGAAGGTTTGAGTCATGTATAATTCATGTATAATTGCTTAGACTATCCCCTCTTTGGGAAAATAATCATTTACTCAATTTTGAGGTTAATTAACTCAACTTATCCAAACACACTAAGAGATTGCTTACTTATACAATATTTTATATATATTTTGTCCTAATATCGAATGAAGTATTTTTTTTATTGCTTTTTATTTGCTTTTAGGACAATTTTGCCCTCTCCTTCTTTGTCACTTAGAGAGAGAAGTCATCGGAGACCTCGTCAGACTCTCGTGACCGGTGGCCAGCCGTGGACTCTGGTGACCAGAATCTGGCAACCGGAATCCCGAATCCGGCTACATGACCAATGATTGGATTCCGGTGTCCGATTTTATAGCCCCCTAATAATACCCAGTAATCATATTATTGCCCCCCAATTATCGTATTATTGACCCCCAATAAGGAGATTATTGCCCCCCAATAAGGAGATTCAAAGCACACAATTATTAATTACTAACCAGTCATCCAAGAGTTTTAGTTAAGCACAAAAAAATTTGACTATAAATACATCTTCAATTAATCATCAGTAATTGAGCAACACAGACACATCGGTGTGCTCAAGTAGAGAATGAGTGGAGAACACACTGTTATAGGGCTCCACAATAGACGTAGAAACCTGAGGAGAAGGATACACAGTGAATCCGAGTTTGGACTTTTTCCCATAATCCACAAAAAGCCTCTCCAGTAGAAGCGACCGGAGACCCGACCCTGTACCGCCACAGATGGCATTGAAGACCAGGGATCCCTGGAGCCTGGTGCAGTTATCAGCGAGCTTCCGGATCAGATCCAGGCAGAGATTGACGATATCTTTGCCGATGGTGTAGTGACCACAGGCGAAGTTGTTAGCAGTGTCCTCCTTGCCGGAGATGAGTTGCTCCTGGTGGAAGAGCTGGCAGTAGGTTCCGGTGCGGACCTCGTCGATGACAGTGGGCTCGAGGTAGAAGAAGATGGTGCGTGGGACGTGCTTGCTGGTGCCGGTCTCGGAGAAGAAGGTGTTGAATGTGTCTTCGCCGCAGCCAACGGTCTTGTCGCTCGGCATCTGGCCGTCCGGCTGGAGAGAGAGAGAGAGAGAGAGAGAGAGA
>LYNE01006829.1:2302-19406 GCA_001662545.1 Rosa x damascena | reverse complement strand
ACCATTTACTTATGTTGGTTCCATGCCTCAACATCTCTGCCAAACCAATAATTAAAAAATTGGTGGATGTGAACCCAGCTCATCACCGCTCTTCTCTTTCTGGATCTCCCATTCAATTCTCACTTTCTGTATACGAATTAGCAAGCCCTGTGCCTTCATAGACCTTTGACATTTAAGGGTTTCTGCCCAATATTCATCGCAAAAATACTGGGTGAAATTTGCATGACAATATTCAGGAGCACCAGTCATTTTAGATGCAGATAAAGAAATTTTCCATGGTTTCTGCCGAATAACCACCGGTTGATTTTGCAATAGATAGCTAAAAACTTCCAATTCTGGTACCAGCCTAGATCTGATTATACAAAAATTCATACATAATCCTCCCATAATAAGAGAATGAATTTGTTGAAGCATAAATATTCGTTTTTTTTTTTTTTTTTAAGTCCCCCTTCAAGGTACTTCATCTATAAGGCATGGTACATATCCACGGAGGTACAAAACTTCTGAGAAGAAAAAAAAAGGTTGTTGCGTTGTTAGAGAAAAGACCCCAAGCTTGGATATAATTCTTCTTGCATGGAGACTACTGACCATGAAATTCAAAAGTGACCAAGTCATTCAAATGTTTCAAAAAGCATTGGTTTGTCTATAAGGTGATAAGCTCCAAGAGAATTAACATGCAGCTTCAAATGCATGCAAAAGAGTGATATTAGCTCCCTAGTTAGTCAAGCTAGCAACCAGATTTCTCATGCTTCACGTAGAATTCAAATTTCAAAACAAGAGTCTTGGATACTCTTCACCTCCTACAGATGAAACACCAGGTCAACAAATGAAGTTTGAAATTAACAAAACCCACCAGAAGCTTCAACGTGGAAGTTGGTTGCTGCAATATCACTTCAATTCAAATTGACGAATGCGATTATAACCGCAATTTGAATCGATGGCTATCCTAATCTCAGCTGAACCATTGTTGCCTCTAAAAAGGCACATTCTCTACATCAAACGGAGGACAAGAAAAAGAGTAGAGAGCAGAAAAGCTATAGAGCAACTAGCAGAGAGAAACACGCAAGGAGAGAAGGGAAAAGAACAGTGAGCAAGGGAGGAGCAGAGAAAGAAAAGGAAGGGAAGAAGAGAAATAATTCGAAGCTAAGAAGAGACCACAAGAAGCACAGTGGGTATAATTTCTTCTATACACTACCAATTATAATTTTCACACAACTATTCTCTTTGTTTTGTATTATATGAATATAGAAAGTAACATAGGTGATCATGCAAGACTATGAGCACTCTGAACAAGAAGCTGATGGTCTATCCTCTCTCGAAGAGTCTCTCATTGCTCTCACCCTCACAAATCTCACCAACGGCTTCCAGGCAAGACACAGAGTCGACATCAAGCCTCATTCACAGCTGCGATGTATTTCGCTGCACTTGCTTTCAATGCTTATGCTACGGTGTGTCCTGCGTATAGGTGGCGGAAGCAAGGTTCAAGCTCAAGGGGGTTCACCACACTTGTTTTTGATGCCTGTATCGCTGTGTGTCCTGCATATGGGTGGCAAAAATAAGTATGCAGGTGAATGCCTTGGGGCTGCTAGTTCACGTACACCAAGTACGGTTCTGCGAAGTTTCCGAGTGAACCACACTTGTTTTTTATGCCTGAATCGCGGTCCATTCTGCATATGGTTGACAAAATAAGTATGTCAGGTGAATGCCTGGGGGCTGCCAGTTCACACCAAGTAGGGTTCTGCGAAGTTCCCGAGTTCACCACACTTGTTTTTGATGCCTGTATCGCGGTGCGTCCTACATATGGGTGGCAAAATGAGTATGTCAGGTGAATGCCCGGGGGCTGCCAGTTCACACCAGGTATGGTTCTGCGAAGTTCCCGAGTTCACAAAGTGAAGAAACTGCTCCAGAAGAATCCTTATGCAACGCCAAAGCCAAGATATTACTCCACCTGTAGCAAAGTCATCATCAGAATGGTGTCCTAGAAGGCAAAATTGCTATCTTTCTACAGAAGGGTGTTTGACTTAGCTCACTTTCAATCACAGGATTGCAGCGTGTTTCACTTTACTCACCTAGGATCACTAAGCGGCAAAAACACAAAGTGGTGGGGAATATCTGATACTTACGACAAGCACACAAATGCAGAAGCATCATAAATGCAAAAGATGTTCGATCAAATTCAATTGGTGGATGCAGTAAATTGTACAGAGGAAACGGTCATGGTTAGCATTGAAAAATTTACTGTGCTACCTTCTTGTGGCCTTCTCCAGTATGCATCGAGGATTGTTCTCATAGAATCAATCCTGAGACCACCTGAAGACGACATGATGGACAAGATCGACCTCTAGTCAAATTCCCTTGAATTAATTGCAACTTCGAAACCTTGAATTATGACTTCGAAAACCAGAATAAAGGCATCTTACTTGGAGAGTCACGAACACCAAAATATTGACGAGATTCTGTTTCCTTCAAAATGTGGTACCTACAAGGGATTGCATAAATCCCAAAGTGTTCATGTCTTTTGTTTTGGCGGTGGAAAACTAATCAATAACACATGAAGACAAGTCTTCATATGCAATTACAGCATGATTATCAAACCGTAGTGTGCTGCAAATTTCTAGAACCTTTGTAATTAAAGGCATGATTCAAAGTATGAGGAAGCAAACTCGGCTGGTCAATTAAGAGAAGCTGGCCTATTTCAAGTTAATTTCGGGGCCCAATTCAAATTGTCATCTCGACGGTGTCCAAATCAAATATCCATCGTAAAGTTAGTAATCTTCAATGAAAGTTTCGAAGCTGAGCATGCCAAACAGTTCACCAAAATTGGGGTTTCCACCAAAATGTCCAATGTCCAATGTCCGACTGACAGATCCACCTGAAATTTCCATTAATTACTTGGTGCAAAACCAAAAATTCACAACGAATGAACTACAATGGTTTGATCCTTTCACAGGGTATGTAGGCAGTCTAGCGACCTACTAGATACAATTGCAATTTCAAATATAATCCCTGACTTCGCCAGTCAAATTCGGCCAGTCCCAAATGAATCACTAACTCCAGTCAAATTCTCCCAACACCAGAAAAATTAAATTCATTCCCAAATCACACAAATAAAGTCCAAACCAAATTCAAGGGCTTTAAACCCTCTCCCAAACACAAATTCAAAATAAATGGGTCATCTACCCATTTTAATCTCAGATGCCAGAACTACATGTGGTTTGATCCCGCAAAGGGTATATAGACAATCTAGAACCAAATTTATCTAGATGCAACCGCATCCTAAACACAAAATCGAATCCTTGGTCCACTTCAACCAAATTCGTCACAAATTCCAAAATCAAGGCCCTCCAATGAATCATTCATTCACTCATTAGAACTCTTGAACTACGAGTGGCTTGATCCCTCTCCAAGGGTACGTAGGCAGCCCAGTCAAATATCTGAGTGCAACCGCAAAAATAAACAAATACACATCCCATCAATTGGTTTCTTCATAAATGGAATCAAAGGGTTTTTCCCTATAACAAGGGATTGTAATAAAGAGACACATTCTGTCTTGAATGGGTTGAACCCAAAATAATAAAAACTCTATAAACTAAATGAATATGAGTGAAATTATGTTGGGTGACATTTTTGCTCACTGTGTGCAATTTTTTACTCAACATAATTACAATTCTTAATGCCGGATGTCAGTTGTGGATAGGGGAGAGAGTAGAAAAAAGATTGACAAGGGAGATGAGGAGACGGAAAGTCCGGAAATTAAATGGTGTCAATATTTAAGAGCTACTTTTGGGTGTTTTAAATGTCATATGCTGATGTGTAGCATTGTACCATAATTTTAAAATGGGAGAGGATCCTCTCCTGAGCAAGCTAATCACCTAGCTTCCTCAGCTTTATACCAGATAATGACATGTGGCCATTGTTAGATCTAATGGTCCACAATTTCCCCTTTTATATCCCTTCTCTTTTCCTTCCCTTTCTCTCTCTTATGTTCTTCTATTCCTTATGCTCTTCACTCTCACGACCCAAAATCCCACTCGGACGATCTTTGGCTGCAATAAGTTCTTTTATTGGATTAATTTGATAGTTTACAATAGATTTGATTTTCATTTGCTTTCCAGCAAGCATAGTTTTTGTTATCCTTGCTGGCCCCTTCCTTTCTCTCTTCTTTTCTTCATCAGTGAGAGGTCGAGGATTTCAGTGATGAGGACAATGGAAAATTAGAGATGGTGAGAGACTGATAGTGGTGGTAAAGGGATAAATTGGGATGGTGAGTGGGCTTCTTGAGATTAGAAATCAAAGAACATGCTTACAAAAAAAAAAAGGCAAAAATCATAGTTCGTGATGGAATGAATAAAACAAGCACATCATTTCAATGGAATTGCATGTCATTAGATGCAAGATTTCCTTGTCATCATTTAGACTTTGAAGAATTTTTGGGATACACCCAGATGCAAGAGTTTCTTCTCATCACTTCAACTTTGAAGAATTTTGGGCTAGACCCAGATGGAAGAATTTTCTTTTCATCATTGAATTAAAGTAGAGATGAACAATGATTTCCTCTTCTATTGAAGTTTCAACCAAATGGGTTGATGGGGATTAACCCGTAATGTTTAATTTTGCCTTTTGGTGCTCCTCAGAAAGATAAAAACAGAGGAGAGAGAGAGAGAGAGGGAGAGAGAGAGGGAGAGAGGAAAATGATAAGAAAGGAGAGTAGGGACAAAAGCTCGAATTTGTATTATTGTGATGAGACAAATATTTTCTATGTTTTTAATGCATTTCTCTCTACATTTTACTTAATTAGTTATTCTCTTAACAATGTCATTTCTAACTTAGTTTTTATTTTTAGGTACTTTTGAGTCTAGAAATGGAAGACAAGGAGTTATATGCGCAGAAATGAAAAGAAATGAAGTTCTTCCAGTTCTACTAGGTAAAGGAATCCCAGTTGAAGTACGAATCCTAAGTCAACGAGGAGTGAGCTCGGAAAATGATGATCGGAAATAAGAAATGACAAAATCCTAGTTGGACTAGGAAACCTGCTTGCATTAGGAGTCCTGATGGTACTAGGATACCTGGGAAGACTAAGAGATGTTGTGGCTTCAAGAATGTTCTAGAATGTCAAAGAATGGCATCATATTTAAAGATGGGTTTTGAAATGTCCAATTGAAGAAGCCTGGCCCAAAGATTGAAGCATGTGACTTACACACGAGTCTCTAGAATCATCCATGACGTCTTGGAGGAATCCTAAACCAACATTTCTTTCTTTTGCCGTGAGAATTAAAAGGAATACTAGAAGATTTCGGCAATGCATAAAAAGGGAGAGTTTTGGAGAAAATCTAATTCATGTGAATTATAATAAAGAAAATAAAGAGAATAAATACTGATTCAGTTTTCCTGATTGCATACAAGTTAAATGAAGACCTTTTTTAGGGAAGATACATGGTAATTTCGTAAAAGATATATTCATGAAGATTCAAGATTCGTTCTCTACTTCTCATGGAATATTTTGATTGGTTGAATGATATCATGAAGTCGATTTCAGCCTTGATACCTAAGTCATGCCGTGCACTATATATAGGGAGGTCTCTGAAGATATTTTACACACCACAAAATTCAAAATCGAACACACAATTCGTCCCCTTCTCCTCTAAAGATTTCGGCAACTTCATAATCTCCAAAGTTCAAGACCGTTAAGCATCTCCATCTCCATTCAAGCATCATTTCTGAGAGCCACCTTCCATTCCACCACCTTTGAAGCTTCTTGCATCCTTGAAGAATTTGAAAGTGTAACTATGAACCTCTATTTTATGTTTTCTGTTTTGAAACTTTGTAAAACAATTTCGGTTTTCATATTGATTTCGATTGTTCTATGATTTGCAATTTATTTTGTGGATGAAGTATTGATTTTAGATATGTTTTTAGTCTTTTCTTTCATTACCCTAAAAATCTTTAACCCTTAACTTTAGTATAGTTACAACATTAGCCCTCATTCTGAAGACTTAGTGGAGCTAATTTTGAGACTTTGCAAAGGAAGAAGACGTGAAGATTGAAGATTGAGAAGAGATCAAAGTTCAAGTATGGGGGTATAACTGTCCACGGGAATATTTTGTGATGTGTGTGCCGTGAGAAAAAAGAAAGAAAAAAAAAAGGAAAAAATCATTGGAAAAAAAAAACATACAGAAATAATGTATACGGCTTTGTGTGAATTTGTTAAGTTTATATGAACTTTTGTATTTTTACTATCACGCCCCGAATTTCGAATAAAAGAATCCAAATCTGAAATGCGAAAACTCAACAAGAACAAGAAAACACTCAGAAATTTTTTTTTATTTAAATTAAGCAACTAAACAAATCGAGCTCGCAATGTCAATACTAATTCATTCTTTAGAGTCACATATTACGTTATAGAGAGTTTACCAATTAAACTGAATTACAATTCAATAAGTAAACATGCTCACCAACTCTCTACATAGCGGAAGACTAAAACCAAAACACTTCTATGTTCACGCTACGGAAAATATACCTCAACTTCAACGACGGTTACTCGAGATTCTAACCTACACAAAAACCCTACACCATGGAATAGTGCACTGGGTTGAAATAACAAATAACCACAAAACACCCTTAAGACCCAAGGACAACAATCAACATAATAATTATTTTCCAAAAGCAAAATCCTTTTCTTTTTAAGGAAAGCACAAGTCACCTCCGTGACAAACTATCATTGAAAGCTCAACTACAAACCAACGAAATCACTCATTTCCTCTCGACAGGAAGCATTTATCACTACAACGACGTGATAAAACATTTCTCAACTCACTCCGAGTCTCAACCACAACTGCAGTCTCATCATTAAAGTAAATAAAACCAGTAATCTCTGCTTAATTAGAAAATTAGTTTAGGAGATCACTAAAAGCACACAATTCAAAACGTAGTAATCCCTGCATATAGTTTAGTTCAGAAGATTACATTAAAACAAATAAATAAAAATCATAGTAATCCATGCATATAGTTTAGTTCAGGAGATTACATTAAAAGCAATCAATTCAGAAAACAGTAATCCCTGCATATAATTTAGGTCAGGAGATTACGAAAGCAAATAACAATTCAATAATATAAATAAACTAGAAAACAATACACCGTCAATCATAAATAACACCAATCACTCAACAGCCACAACTCACATCATTTACACGCAATCATCACGCGAATCATCCCACATATCACCACACTGGTTATCACAAAAAATTGTTTCCTTAACTCCAACAACCTCAAAACAATAATGAAGTCATTTTTCAAATATTGTTTTCTCAACTCAAAACCGTCACCAAAATCATACCTACTTCGTTCAAAACTCAAAGCCGACAAAACCATCTTCTCTTTCCAAAATCATTTATTCTCCTCAACATCACAATATTGCACAACAATACTAAACTACACACTCAATTCATGTAAATATATATGTACATAGTCACCCGCTCAGGAATGCTACTAATACCAACTATAGTTCACAAATACAAAACCCGTGAAAAATTATTTTTATAATAAAACTTCATTTTACTTACCTATGACCCGTTCACGATCAAGTTCATATAATTTTAAAACAAATATTTATTTATGAAAAACGATTTCATAATTTAACCATTAATTCCGAAAATAAAGTAACTCCGTTCATAAATGAACCTCATGAGAGTAACTCACCTCTAAATCCTGCTGCGTCTTCACACGCTAACCAAGATAAGCATAAATCGCCGCAATCCGCTCAACACAATTCTGTCAAATACCTAATCACACACGGTCTCATCTCAGTACACGAATCACCACAACAATTAAATTTCGAATCTCCCAATTCGATCCAAAAATCTGAAAGTTACGCCAATCGAGCTGAAACCTCATCTGAGATTGTCCAAAGTCTCCAAAACACTTCCACGGTCAATATATAAAAATTGCAAGTCGATCGGACTGTCCGATCCTCACGGATCGAAAATCGAAACAATCTAAACCGTAAATTTCCTAACAATTTCATACGATATCCAAAATTAACGAATTGTATGTCAAAACGATCGTATCGACATGTAGAGCACAAAGAGGGATAGAAACTGTCCATGGGGTGGCCACAGCTGATCGGAAAACACCACCACAGTGGCGGCGCCGCCTCCCACCCAAAGTCAAAATTTGACAAAACTTCAAACACAAAAGATTTTCATCTCAACTCCAATTACAACTTTCATAACTAGCACAAAGTCTGAATCAATGCCGTTTGGCCAAATTTTACCTCAAAATTTTTGAAACCCGAAGAACCCTAGTTTCCCAATCTTCAAAATCCGAGCTCCACAGGTTGAATCGTTGCAAGCTACCTTGGGAGAATTCTTCCCCAGGCTCTAGGCAACAAAACCCCTCAAGCTATTTCACCTAAGGTGGCTGGAATCGTCAACTCCAACTAAGGCGATTTGCAGCGTAGCCGCAAAACTTCTCGGAGTTGCTGCATCGTGTACAGGTTGACCCACGTCGTGAAACTTCACAGAGTTCTAGATGGGAGTGAGGCGAAGAGATAGGGATAAACGGCTAGTCGATTGGTAGCCGGTCGAAGTCGGCTGCTCGGGAATGGCTCGGGAGAGAGGAGAGAGAAAAAGTTTCCTGATTTGGAAACTTGAATTTCTGATTTTTTTTTTCCGGATTTTTCCTATATATCCCAAAATGGAAACTTTTTCCGAATGCCATAACTTCTTCATACGAACTCTGATTTTTACGTTCCACATATGCACGAACTCGTATTGACTTGCTCTACGACTTTCATGAAGGAAGTTTTTGCAGAATCCAAACATATAAAAAGTCAACCCTTGAATCGGAGCATTCCGAGCGAATAATTGTCTGAAACACTTCCGCTCCACCCTCAAACCACGAAATCGTATTAATGAACCCTTTATTAATTCCGGGAAACCATTAGAAATTGATAATGAATTTCTGGGGTCTTACATTTACATTTTGGATTTGAAGTCTAGAATGAAGCAAAGGCCCAACATAGGCCTCATCAAAAAGCCCGCGGATCAAGTTGGTCAATGGAGGCCTGCCAGCCCGGAGGGCCAAAAGCCAGGCCCGGCCAGTCAAAAAGTCTGCCATAGGCCTTGCCCGGTGGGTAAAGGGTCGGGCTTGGTTTAGGGTTTTGAAACCCTACCCGACCCGTAAAACCCCGCAAACAAAAAATATTATATAAATAACACAGAAACTGTTGTTCAAAACACCTAACTTTGCTGAATTACTGGGAACTGCTCAAATGGAATTAGGAGTTGTACCCTATATGCGCGGAAAGCTCCATGTGTCTAGTTTCTGTGGAATTTTATGGTATGCGATTCTGTCTTTTCTAGAAGGAGTTATGACAATTTAAGTGAAGGCAGTTCAGCTTGAAAGAGTTCATGTCCATAACCTAATTTCGCTGAATTACTGGGAACTGTTCGGATGGAATTAGGAGCTGTACCCTATATGCACGGAAAGCCCCATCTATCTAGTTTCTGAGAAATTTTATGGTTTGTGATTCTGACTTTTCTAGAAGGAGTTATGGAAATTTAAGTGAAGGCAGTTCTGCTTGGATGGGAATCTGCAACATCTTTTACATGTTCATGTCTAGAACCTAACTTCGTTGAATTACTGGGAACTGCTCGGATGGAATTAGGTGATGTATGCTACATGCACGGAAAGCCCCATGTGTCTAGTTTATGAAGAATTTTACGGTTTGCGATTTTGACTTTTCTAGGAGTTATGGCAATTTAAGTGAAGGCAGTTCAGCTTGGACGGGAATCTGCAACATCTTTTACAAGTTTATGTCTAGAAGGCTCAGCACATATATTTGGAAATCTTCAGTGTGCCACATCATCATTCTTGAAGATCCAGGACTTTTAGACATATAAATTGCTCTTTCGTTACTCCCCTTAACCAAAGTTGAACTTCTTATCTGCATTTATTTACATCCATGTCAGTAGATTTGATTGAGTTTTGGTCTAGCTTGTATTAAATTTCAGTGTTAAGAACAGATTCAAAATGAGGATGGAGTTGAGAGACGGTCAAAGCCGGTGCTCCCCTTTGACCCTTGTTGTTGCAATTATATTATCATAAAACATAATTGTAGTGCATATAGTGAATACTAGACCTTTCTTAGATACAACTCTTACCTACAATAGGATAAAGATTATAACTTGCTGTATGTTTTGTTATATTGCAGATGGTCAAGCTTGAAAAAAGTACATGTTGCAAACTATCATTGAAGGCTTATTGAACTTCTAGAAAGACTTATATGTATTTCTATTTATTTTGAAATTTCTATGTAGAATGGATATTGACAATTGTATATTTTGGATTTGCGAAGTTAGTATTTCATGATGGACTTCATGTCTTATTGGATTGGATTGGTTTAATATAGATAATTGGTTCCAGAGTATGTGTCATTTTGTTGTGTTGGAATATAGAATGCTACTTTGAGTAGGTTATTGCATGAAAAATTGGACAATGTCTACGTATTGAAAATATTTTGATTTGTCAGTGAATGGTTTTTAATGACCTAGCAATATGGTCACTAAAACCATGCAAATGAATGGTTTTTAATGACCATATTTTGCAATTTAGTGACTATTGATAACACCTTTAGTGATGAACCTGTAGGTCACTAGTGCCATTATTATTTGTGACCATAAAGCCGTGGTCACTAAAGACTTTTTGAATTAGTGACCAATAGTTGTAAGTTGGTCACTAAATAGAATTAGTGACGGACTTATAGTGACCACCTAGTGACCACCCAAATTTGGTCACTAATCATATTTAGTGACCAAATTTGCTAGTTTCAGTGACCAATGCAATGGTCATTAATACCCAGTTTTATTGTAGTGCATGTTTATATATGTGTGTGTGTGTGTGCGCGCGCGCGTCTCTTTGTGTAAGTGTGAATTTGTTGTAATTTGGCTTATGGTGAAATTGGACGTTGTCATACTTTTATATAGAATATGTGCATATATATTCTACATGTCATGACTACGGTTGACCGATTTGATCGGATTTGAAAATATGGTGAAATTAGCTAAATTTTTTACCACACTGATAATTTATTATAATAATCTCATCCAACTGTCGGTTTTTCCATTTTATTAGAATTGATAGAGATTTCCCTTTAGAGTGTATGGTATATAAATATAGGTTTATAAGAGTAACTAAGTTTGACCTAGCTGATCGAATTCAAAACGAGAACCAAATTGGCTGGATTTTCTACAACCACCATAAAACATTACAATCTCTCCATCGAGCGGTTGGCTTCTCTGAATTCATTTTCTATTTTATGGTTGTTTTAGAATGAATCTTAACAATCTAAATGCAATGTATAACTCACTACAACTTTAGGAGGCAAATTGGTATAGGTCAACGTCTTTGTAATTAAAATTGAAGTTTTATCTTATGTTCACGCACATCCATCGATGGAATATTTACGAACATGATGTGAAATAATAAGCACGTTTCGCAGTCGTCATGCCATCAGTCAACTAAGAAGAGATACAAGTGACGACGGTTGACCAATTCGATCGAATTCGAAAATATAGTGAAATTGGCTAAATTTTTTACCACACTCATAATTTATTGTAATAATCATATCCAACGGTTGGTCTTTCTATTTTCTTTGAATTGATAGAGGTTTCTCTTTAGAGTGTATGATATATAAATATAAATTTATAAGAGTAACTAAGTTTGACCTAGTTGATTGAATTCGAAACAAAAACTAAATTGGCTGATATTTTTACAACCACTATAAAACATTACAATCTCTCCATCGAGCGGTTGGTTTCTCCAAATTCATTTTCCACTTCATGTTTGCTTTAGAATGAACCTCAACAATTTAAATGCAATGTATAAGTTATTCAACTTTAGGAGGCAAATTGGTATAGACCAACGTATTTGTAATTAAAATTGAAATTTTTATCTTATGTCCACGTACATCTATCGATGAAATATTTACAAACATGATGTAAAAAAAGAAGCACGTTTCGCGGTTGTCAAGCCATCGGTCAACCAAGAAAACATATAAGTGACTACGGTTGACCAATCCAATCGGGTTCGAAACTATGGTGAAATTGACTAAATTTTTAAACACACGCATAATTTATTGTAATAATCACATCCAACGGTCGGTTTTCCCATTTTCTTTGAATTGATAGAGATTTCTCTTTGGAATGTATGATATATAAATATAGATTTATAAAAAAAAATTAGTGTCTTTAAATATTTAGGCAGAAATATCACTTTGGTCATCGAACTATGGCTCGCTCGACACTTTGGTCATCCAACTTTTAAAAATTTCATTTTGGTCATCGAACTATATCATCACATATCACTTTAGTCATTCTGTCTGTTTTCTCTGTTAACTCCAAAGGTATTTTGGAGATTTAAAGGTTTACTCGCCATTTTTATAACTTAATCCAACTTTTCCCGCCTAAACATAAAACTTTAATCAATTTTGCCAACTTTTCCCTCCTTTTATAATTCCTCAATTTATTAAATCAATATTTTTCTTCCTATTATATTCCCTCATGTTGAATCATTCTCTAACTCGATTATTTTTCTTTGTTGCATGCTTTGATTATTGATGATGAATGCATGAATAAAAAGAAGGAAAAGTTGGCAAAATTGGAAACTCCGACGGGGAAAATTAGATTAAGTTATAAAAATGGCAGGTAAAACATTTCATCTACAAAATACCCCTGGAGTTAACAGAGAAAACGGAGAAAACTGACAAAATGACTAAAGTGATATACGGTGATATAGTTCGATGACCAAAATGAAGTTTTTAAAAGTTGGATGACCAAAGTGTCGAGCGAGCCATAGTTCGATGACCAAAGTGATATTTCTCCCAAATATTTATTATAAATAAAGCCCACAAGGCCCATCCCGAAAAAGCTGGCAAGGCCTGGCCCAAAAAAGCCCGCAAGACCCACTTTATATGGACGGGCTTGAATCCTTCGATTTACAATAAAGCCCGGTCTGGCCTGGCCTGCCATTATTTAAAAATATAGTAAGGCCTGGCCTGGCCCGTTGAGGAGGCCTAGCCCAACATGATGATATCAGAATTTTTATATGCCTTTATGAACCATGGTGTTGACAATGCCTTAGTAGATTGCAATGAAGACGTTTTCAAGAGCTCTACTATGTTTTTAGGACACCCTTGTGATTTCCTTATCCCTTCGTTTCTTTAAACCTTAAGCCTTGGCCCCATTACAACTCTTTTATAAAATCTCTTTGATCCTTAAGATGGGATAGGCTTTAATTTGTGGAGATGAGTTATAATTGTTGAACTTATGGCTTGAGTTCATTTGTGCAAGTAATTGATATCCTTCATGAGATCTTTTGAAAAAAAAAATTATATATATGTGCTTTTAGTTTCTTTATATGTGAGCTTTTTGTTTAATATATAAATATATATATATATATATATATATATATATCATCTCTCACATATACTTGAGTGATAAATAAGCTTTTAAGGATTAACCTTGAATTCTGATAGAAGAAAGAGTGTATATCCATTATGAGGTGAATCATTACTTGTATATGCATGCTAAGCTCCAACCACTCACCATTGCTGCTTCCAAGTCCTACATGCTTATGTGTTATGTATATCTTTTATTTAACTCTCGAAAAATATGTGATAAAGTCTTGTTGAGTGTTATTCTTGGTGACATGTAAGTATGATATTTATGAGACAATGTGTTGAAGGATATTAGAGTCTTTTTGCTTGTGAAATGTGTGAGTCTTATGTTCATAACATTTTGAATCTTTTTAATTTTCGTTGGTTTTTGTGTCTTTGTTTTTATTTTTGTTTTGTGTTTTCCATACTTAGTTAAATTTTTGTTGGAGCCCTAGCGTTTTCGTGTGTCTTAGTTTTTGTTTCATTGTGTGATTGCTAAGGGTCTAGCAAAAGCTAAGTGTGGGGGGATTTGATGAGACAAATATTTGCTATGTTTTTAATGCATTTCTCTCTACATTTTACTTATTTAGTTATTCTCTTAACAATGTCATTTCTAACTTAGTTTTTGTTTTTAGGTACTTTTGAGTCTAGAAATAGAAGACAAAGAGTTATGTACGCAAAAATGGAGAAATGAAGTTCTCCCAGTTCTACTAGGAAAATAAATCCCAGTTGAAGTAGGAATCCTAAGTCAACGAGGAGTGAGCTCGGAAAATGATGATCGGAAATGAGAAATGACAGAGTCCCAGTTGGACTAGGAAACCTACTTGCATTAGGAGTCCTGATGGTACTAGGATACCTGAGAAGACTAAGAGATGCTATGGCTTCAAGATTGTTCAAGAATGTTCTAGAATATCAAAGAATGGCGTCACATTTAAAGATGGGTTTCGAAATGTCCAATTGAAGAAGCCTAACCCAAAGATTGAAGCATGTCACTTGCACATGAGTCTCTAGAATCATCCTTGACATCTTGGAGGAATTCTAAACCAACATTGCTTGCTTTTGCCGTGAGAATTAAAAGGAATACTAGAAGATTTCAGCAATGTATCAAAAAGGGAGAGTTTTGGAGAAAATCTAATTCGTGTGAATTATGGAAAAGAAAATAAAGAGAATAAATATTGATTCGCGTTTCCTAATTGCATACGATTTGAGTGAAGGCCATTTTGAGGGAAGATACATAGTAATTTCGGCAAAGAGATATTTATGAGGATTCAAGATTGTTCTCTACTTCTCATGGAATATTTTGATTGGTTGAATGATATATATCTTGAAGTAGATTTTGACTTTGATACCTAAGCCATGCCATGCACTATATATAAGGAGGTTTGTGAAGATGTTTGACACACCACAAAATTCAGAATCAAACACACAATTCTTCCCCTTTTCCTCTAAAGATTTCGACAACTTCATAATCTCCAAAGTTCAAGACCATGAAGCATCTCCATCTCCATTCAAGCATCCTTGCCGTGACTCACCTTTCATTCCACCACCTTTGAAGCTTCTTGTGTCCTTGAAGAGTTCAGAAGTGTAACCATGAACCTCTATTTTATGTTTTCGGTTTTGAAACTTTGTAAAACAATTTTGGTTTTCATATTGATTTCGGGTTTTGTTTTATTATTCTATGATTTGCGGTTTCTTTTGTGGATAAAGTATTGATTTTAGATATGTAGTTTTTGAATACTATGAAGCACATTTTAGGTTTTAGGTTTTCAAAGTGTTAATTGCGATTTCTATGTGTTTATGCATGTTTGTTAATTTTGAGCTTCAATCCCATCATTTATGTGTTAATTGATCTTTGGATCCCTACTTTGATTGATGAGAATGTAATTGAATCCATATTAAGGTGCTAGCGTTCTAGGTCTTAATAATTAAAGTGAAAAACCTATAATTCCTTTGGTAAATTAACAATGAGTCTTGCATGCTTGAATAGCGTTCTAACTTGTGTTCTTAGCTTGAATTATTCAAACTTCCATTGTGCTTAATGCGTTGATTGTGTTTTTGTTAGTGATTAGCTACCACTAGTAATTTCATGTTTAATAGGGTTAACTATGGTACGTTCATCTAGTTAATTTAATTGAGGGAAGTATAAAGGACTTTGTATGCGTTCATTTTTGTTCTTGATCGATTCCTTGCTATGACATGTTTTGATTCGTGATTTGGACTTTGAAACCTTGCCAACTTGTTAATTGGAGTTAATTCTATCTAAATTCGTTCCATTCATAATTCTCTACTTGATTATGTGTTTTGATGTGTCACATGTATATAAGTAGTTATTAAATTATAATTAAAATCCAAAAATCCTCTCTCTTGTATTTTTCGTAAATAATGTATATATATTCTTTGGTTTATTTGTCAAACGTTTTATTTTTCAGGAAGTAATAAGGCCCTAATCCCCAGTTGAGAACGATCCATACTTATTCTTTTTACATTGATAGGGTTTGAAATTGAGCACTAACTTTTGTGCAGGTCATATTGTAAAATCATAACTCAAAACAGATGTAGACCATTGGATGTGATATTAGCCATGTGTCTTAATCTGAGTGAAACTTAGGTAGCTCAGCTAGAAAATTAGCTCCGGAGAGGATCCTCTCCCTTTTAAAATAAAGAGATGAGATTAAAAGTCAAGGAAGCTAAGGAGAAAACCAAGTTAAGAAAGGATCTGGATCCTCTTCTTGGCTAAGATGGCTGAGTATAGAAATTAATTTTCTGAATTTGTAAATGTGAGCCTAAGACAAATTTTTTATTTATGTAGTGAGGTACAAAAAAGTTTGCAGCACTACATGGTACAAGAACGACATAAATGATTGGCGGTTGGCAATGTTGAACAATTCTACATGGTTCACGAACTGCGTACTTTTGATCAAGGACAATAACTCTAAAGAAAATAAATGTCGAACCCCACGACTATATAGTACAATTATTTATTCCAGATTTTTCTTACAATAAAATCTCTGTCGGAAAACACATTGTAAGCTTAAGATTAGTTTTATTTATAGATTAGCATTTCCAAGTTAATGTACGTTTTAATTTCGGTATACTTGACATTTAGTTCATATATACAATGTAAGAACAGTGGTAGTAATTTTCTGAGTGTATTCATCCACCGACGATCAATGTTCACTATCGGGTGAACCTTCACCAAAACGAGTGATACAGTGATGTTAGTTTTTTCTCTACATTGTTTATAACTTTCATAAATGGAGCCTCGTCCAAATATGAACAAGGAAGGAGAAATTTACCTCCAAAAGTTTTCGGCAAAAATTTCAATTATGCTTTCTCTCTTGAGTAGATTTCTCATTCCTCATTCATATTTGGACTAGGCTCCAGTTATGAAAGTTATAGGAAAGATAAAGATGAAGTCAACACCATCAGAATCACTCATTTGGTGGTGTTGATCATTAGTGATCGTCCACTGTCAGTGGACTGAATAATTTTCGATTAATCTTTTCAGATCATCTAAAGATGATAAAACTTAGGGAGAAAGTTTGAAATGAGCTTGACATTGTGTAAACTTTCAAAAAGAGAAATTTTTATTTTATAGATTTAAAATGAATCTATTTAGATGCACAGGGTTTAATTTCTTAATAAACTATTCATTTTACCGACGAGATAGAT
>LYNE01006828.1:367-15250 GCA_001662545.1 Rosa x damascena | reverse complement strand
AATTATCCTAACATCCTAAGCCCAGAACCAGGAACTAACTGGGTCTATCGCCATTGGCAAACCCTGCCTTCCAATTCTTCACATTGATCCAATCCTCCACCAAAGAATAGTGCCAAGGAGAAAAGCCAGAAGCACGGAATCGTCAGAGTCGAGTGTTGCTAATCCAATGGGATCAATCGTAAGAGAATCCATGGAGATGGTCATAAAAACACCAAATCTAGAGCTGTTGGCAAAACCATCAGCGAAACCACGAGCAGACTCCAAAACACCGTTGAACACTGCACCGGATCCTGGAGCGAGAAGAGTACCAAAGTACAAAGTACAAAGTAGTAAAGCCATTGTGAATTCGAGGCCGTTACATCACCAATCCCTCCTGGTAGGAAGTCCAGTCCCACATGAGAGACACTTCTTGGAGAAAGACAGGCTAGGGCTACGGTTGTTATAAGAGAGTATTGCCTAGGTTTCTAAACTTTGCTACAGAAGAAATATATATATATATATATATATATATATTAAATCCTTTAGTACTGAATAGAAACAATCAATCAGTTGAAAAATTGTTAATCATAATAATTCTAAGACTAAGGCTCTGTTTGGGATTGCTTCGTTTTTATAAAAAAATCAGCTTTTGTTCAAAATTTTAGGTTTTATTGTGTTTGGTAAATAAATAAATAACAGCTTTAATTGAAAGTTATAGGTCACTGGGAGCAGATTTTAGAAGCAGCCTAGAGGTTGCTTTTAGAAACTGTTGTTGATCAAAACATACTCTGTAGTTGTTTTATGTACTGACAACACTTTAAAAAATATTATTTACCAAACACGAAACTATTTTAATTCACAGCTGATTATTCTCACAACACAGCAGCAGCAATTTTTTTTAAAAACCACAGCAATCTTAAACTAGCCCTAAGAAAAGCTAAATTAAATAACAGGCACAAATAAAATAAAATAAAAAGATGACAATAGTTACAAACTTGAGTAAATTGCATTTTTACATGACGAAAAAGCTGCATGCCTTTTGATTCAAGAATCTTCAACACTATACATATTTCCTATTTCAACCCTCGATTATGCCTAATTGTAGGGTCCATAAACCCATTGCAACCCTAGAAATTAAACCTAGGGGCCTTAATTAGTTTCCCCAAAATCGTGCTTTCCATATCACTTGCCGGCCGGACCCTGTTCTCCTCTTTGTTCTCTTTGTAAGGGTCCTTTTCAATAATGTAATCGTTCCTCAGATTTGACTAGACCCTTACGAAGAACACACTGAGCTCAGGCCCATTATTCCCATCGGGATTCAACATGTAGTACGTTTCCGAATCCTTGGACCCGATCACACGCTCGAACTGTGCTCTCATATACATGAACTCACCGTCCGGCAACTCGTCGCCGTCGTTTGGTAATACCCCGGCTCCCATAGAAATTGCATGCAATACTTGCATGACACTCAAGTCATCGTCCGTCGCTTCCCTCCGAACCCCATACCCCGATTTCTTCCCATTGCAATACAACATCCATATGGGCTCATCGACGATCTTTGTCTTATCACCTGGTCTCTTCTCACACTCGAGGGCTATTCTCACGAACCCGACTCCCATGTCCTGGAGAAGCTTTCCTGTGGGAATCCCTAGCTCAATTACGAGAAGGGGGAGGCACTTGGGGCTTTCTTGGATTGCAATGCTCACCCTAGATTTACGGTTCCCAAATAGGGTTCCAGTCATCCTGATACCACCGTGGATGTGTCCTTCCCCGATCCGGCTCCCGTGGTGGAGAGAGACCGGGATTTTGCACGACGGGGCTATGATGGGAAACGACCGGAAAACAGCACGGAAGCGCCGGAAAATTTTTCTGGATTTTGAGGGTCCTTTTTTGTTTGATGCGGGTTGGAGGGAGATGGCAGGTGGTGATTTTGTATTCGCAACAGCTGGGAATGACTTCGCTTCCGGGTTTTGAGACCGCGGCGAGGATGGAGGCAGCGGCCGCGGTTGTGGTTTTGGTTCCCCCATATGTTTTTGTTTGATTTTTAGGGGCAATGCCAGCAACGCTAGGTTTTATGACTGGTAAGCTTGGTGGTGATGATGAGAGTGTATATATATATGAAGAGAGCAATGGAATTGATTTGTGGTGTGCACGTTGGGAACTGTCAATAATTTATTGGGAAGAATGGGGAATGTTTTTCTTGTTCATACTGAATTATAGTTGGTTTTTAGTTTTGTGGTTTAGCTAAAGATAGATATGTATTATTGACTCAAGCGGCAGTTTCAGCTTTTAGTTTCGGACCTTATACCAGCTATAATTTTCTAGAGAATTTTCAAAGTTATTAGCTCCACTTGAGGCTTTATTGCTGGCATGTATACCGGGTGAATTTGACTTAGAGAGTGTAGTCTACAACAGATTCTGCTCACTAGCTAGGATTAATTAATTAGCAAATGAACGAACCAAATTTCTGTAATTCATCTAATCAGCCATAAAGATATGTAATAGAATCAGACTGTTTTATTGATTAATCTACATTCATGTGCCAAAAACAACCATACTCCAAGTTCTTTCTCCTCTATTCCGAGGACCTGGCTATACTGCTATTAGTTTTTCACATCAGTCCCCAATGAGAGCTGTCTCTGCTTCCTAAACCCTAACTACCATGGCCTGGGGTCTCATAGTAAATCTTGTGATGTTCCCATGAGGAATGGGTGCCGCGTGCCGCACCACCCGAGTGGTTTCTGGCCGAAGTGTTTCCAAGGACACTGGCAAGATCAATGCTGAGTACAAAGAGATTGTGGAATTAGCCTTTTGGATTCGAGTGATCGACTTAATCTGGTGGCTTTGCCAGCATAGGGACCGTCTCAAGGCAACCTTACATTATGAAGTATGGAAGATCATGGTGGCTATTATGGCTCTCTATGGCATGGCTTCCTCGAGTCTGGGTGGTTATTGAGGTTGTTTGGCCGCCCACAACACGATTCGGGTGCCCCGAGCAGTTGGGCTTCCCATGTTCTAAGGTGCTCATGTTATTTGGCATTATATAATGTTATCATAGTCCCTATTTTTTTAGGGTTCTAGAATTTGGAACCCCGAACGAGTGCCTACTGATGTCGACTATGTTTTTCTTGGGGTGGTTTCTACCGTCAAATTCTTGTTGAATCAATGATTGCTATATACTACCAACAAAATGACGTTTTCTTTTGTTTCTTTTGTCTTTTCACAAAATATTTTGACTTATAGTTTGGTGGACGAAGGCATCCTTTTCTGCCATATATGTAGACCTGTAAATGAACCGGATTTGGATCGGATCGACCTAAGGGCACGTTTACTTACTTGGAATGGAAGGGAATGATTACGGGTAAAAATATTCATACGTTTACTAACACATAGAGGAATCGGAATGATTATTCCTGTGTTTACTAACCTTATCAGGAATCGGAATTAGTGTAAGTCTCACCTCCTTATCAAGAATCGATTCCTGAATACTCAGGAATTTGATTACAAAGGGGGGGAGATGGGTTTAGGAATCAAATCCTCCGGAATCAATACCGATTCCTTTCTTCACTCATTCCATATGTCTCCAATTCATGATTATTTTCCATTCCAAGTAAGTAAACGTGCCATAAATCCAAATTCGTTTACTTAAAAAATAAAAAAATAAAAAAAATCCGAACCCGCTCCGTCAACCCGGTGTATCATTGATAGTTCAATCCAAATCCATATCCGCTGGATTGACGGATACCCAATCCGCTATTCGTCAATCCGATCCGTTTATAATTTCAAATATTTTAAAATTTTTAATAGCAATATTAAATTTACATCATGATACCTCATAAGATATTAATAAAATATTAAAACAACATGAACAGTATCACCAAAAGTAGAGTTACATTATCCAAAATTTTAATGCTTCTTGGAATCTTGAGTGATGGATTGTCCCTTAGATTTCTGCAAAAAAAAATTGTATTAGAAACTCTTATTTTTTATTTTTAAAAATAATAATATATTAATAAAAAATAATATGTTATTATTACGAAAACGGGCCAGATCATTAACGGATTTGATCGACCTAAATCCGTATTTGATCAGTTAAATAAACGGATTAATGGATTCGGATCAACAGATCAAAAATTTTGATCCAAACCCGTTTAATAGCCACGGATTTGGAGCGGGTCCGAATCAAAATCCGGTCCATTTACAGGTCTACATATATGACATGACATATTTATATTAATTCAAAAGAATAGCGGAAACAAGTCAATATTCTTTTTTGCAAATCACTCCCTCTTTTTTTTCACATGAACAAGTCGGGGAGTCAACTCAACAGATTTTCTTTTTGGTCTTTTATAATATCATGTTCTCACACGTAAAATTCTAAGTCTGACTTGACAAAGTCTCCTACCAGCCGTCCATTGGAGTTGACTTTTGATCTTGCGCATTGACAGCGGACCATATATGAACAAATATATATTTAGCTAGCCAATTAATTAGTAGTTGTCTAAATGATATGGTTCAATAAACACTTACTCCATCGTGGATCGATGATCAAAGTCAGCTTAGCTCAACGGGGAATTGGGGATATAATAGCACTCCGGTCCTTCCAATGGAGTTATAATTGCAACAGAAAATTTATAGTCTCACGTGGCACAATCACTACGAAAGAAGTGAACCGAAGTTCAACACTATCTTCAATTTCAATGAAGAAACTAGTGTTCCCTATATTAAAATTTCAGAAATGAAAATAAGATTGTTTTGTTGTCTATTCAATATTCATAATGAGGTAATAAACTAATCGTATAATTCTCAATGTCGAAGTTTCAATATTCAATTAGTAACATAGAATCAAATTTGTCGCATTATGATGCAAGCTACTAAATGTTATAGCAGTCTTAGTTGAGCACAACCGGACAGAGAATTCACTGACTGTGCATAAGACTCTGACGTAAAGACATAGGCTATGAGCCAATACACTTGAAGTGAGTTTGCATATTTGTTTCTTCTTCTACTGTTTCTGTTTGAATCTATCTTAATACTTGCGTGTGTTCGTCAGTTTACTGCCAAAGAGCATTGCCTATGCAAATTGGCGAGACATCCATTCTAATGTTTCACCAGATCATCATGCTTCCTTAGAGAGTTAGAGGACTGATATAAGAAGTATGTGAACTATGAGTATGAACCGAACTCTGTTAGAACTACACTAGTCTAATGCTGTAAATCTATCTCAGTAAGAGCACATGTAAATAATGTTATATACGTAAACTTTATTTAGGATTGCAATAGTAAACGCATAGCATATTAGGATTGCATAAACATATCTATCCTAATATATGAATGAACTATTTAGGAGTGATATACTAGTCGCATCCTAATATAGGACTGAAACTTCATATCTTTCCTGATATCTGCAATGTATATAAACTGTACAGTATGAAAAGGAGTCTTACACGATGCACTTGAACCATTCATCTTAGTCTTCTCCTGATTCCACCTCAAGTATTCTCTTAGTATGATGGGACTAATTTATGAGAACAGATCGTGNNNNCGTAAAGACATAGGCTATGAGCCAATACACTTGAAGTGAGTTTGCATATTTGTTTCTTCTTCTACTGTTTCTGTTTGAATCTATCTTAATACTTGCGTGTGTTCGTCTGTTTACTGCCAAGGGGCATTGCCTATGCAAATTGGCGAGACATCCATTCTAATGTTTCACCAGATCATCATGCTTCCTTAGAGAGTTAGAGGACTGATATAAGAAGTACGTGAACTATGAGTATGAACCGAACTCTCCACCTGCTCCTTCCCCTTTTGGTTCCTCTCGAGTTTGTAAATTTGCATGGGATGGAGCTACAGTTCAAGGGCTGACGCAGTCTTCAAGAAGGGGTTTTGCTATTCTAAATTATCAGAATTCGAATGTGTTTTAAGTATTTGTTGGTTTTTTGTGACTTTAACATTTGAATGAGAACTTGTTTTATAAGAAATAACCCTCTATGTTTTCTGTTCTAAGAAACGATGGACTACCATGTCCTGTTGTTGACCAGTAGTCGTTTCAGCTGCTTGTAGCTGGTGTTTCCTTCTTTTTAGCTCCATGCATCAGTTGTTCTTTGTTGTTCTCTCTCTTTTTGGGCTTGATGAAAGTTAGGTGGAAAGCAAGAGGTACACAAGAAATTCCAACAGCAAGAAGCTGGAAGGCATCAGTATTAGGATTGCGAGTCCAGTATTCGTCACATCCTTTATGCTTTTTCTACATGCTTGTTCATAAACTTCAAGGATATGCACAATGATTAAGAGAAGAAAAATCCTTGGGAGAATGGAGACTAACACCACAAGATCTATGCACATTCCATGTGGTAAATTGAAGTGGTATCAAAGTCGTGAGCATGCACGTCGGTGTTTTTAACCACAAGATCACAGATCTTCCGAATATAACTGAATGAAGTAGTACAATAGCAGCACTAGTTTTCATTACAGAAACATAAATCCATGTCTATAACAAGCTACTACATTAAATCCACTCATTCACATGCCGATCAAAACTGAGCTGAACGTATGAATCCAGCAAATCTTTAAACATTGCACACTAACTATATGGGGTATATGTACAAGCAACTCATGAATGATCTTTAGAGTAATTTCTTTAAAGTTCTTTGACCACCGGATCCTTCCCGTCATGCCACTCTTCAAATGGCCTTTTAGAACTCAGTTGCAGACCCAAACTCACTCATTGGAGTCTTCCTCTTTCCACCAGCATTACTTGTTGAGAAACTTTTATGCACGTCTCTTTGACCAAGTATAGGAACCTCAGCATCATGTGGTAAAACTGAATTGCGATGCGAATGAGAGATTTGCAGCCGGCAGGGGTTGTCAGATTGTTGTTGACAAGACACTCCATTGATTTCATGTTTGGAGTCTGATGATGATCCTCCAGAAAGGTCTTGTGCATTGAAGTCTATCTCATTAAACATGAGGTTTGCAATTGCGCGGTCAATGGTGTTTGTCTCTGATTCTGTGCCTTCCTTGCTCCCAGACCTGAATATGAAATTTATTTTCAATGCCAATATCCAGGAAAAGGATGGGAGAAACATTAAACAAACCCACTTGTGCCATGGATAACAGGATATGTCTAAAACCAGGGCCTACCAGATTAGCGTGTGCAGATTGCAACTACAAGCTAATAGAAGGATTAAATGTTGAATATTATATGAAAACACTTCATGAAAGTCCAATTCGTACAATATAATATTTTTTCTTCATTTTACATGTACCCAAAGATAAAAGAGAACCCTGAAAGTGCCAAAAGAAAAGTTCCCAAGCTATTGCCAATATGAAACAAAGTTAAAGGGATGTCAACATTAACTGTCTGACATGGATATTAAATTTAGCATAAACCAGCTTATCAACATTATATTTTCATGAAAAATGAAACCTTATGATTCAACACTTCGCTTCCATGATAATGTGATGAGGAAGTGGATAATATGAATGAAAAGTTACAATCCCGAGGAACAGAATTCAAATGTAGAAAAAAAAAGCATAGAATATACCTCGTTGTTTCATCATGTGCCGCCCATGAAGACAGTTCTTCAACAGCAAGGTCTCCATCTTGGCTCTGGGAAACTGGATTTCCTTTTGAGTTATCGGCAAGGCGGTATAAAGCATCTCGAAAACAGATTCGGGTCTTTTTGGTCAACTGATCATTCCGAAACAGAGAAATTTAGCATCAATGGACGTGTATCATCACAATGCATATTATTCTGATTATAAAATCTAAATTTACCTGTGTCATCACCATTTCCAGCTCCTGCAATACAGATTCTTCAACTGATGTTTCCTCATCCACACCACTAGGCATGCACCCTTGCTCAGATGGAGACATGAGTCTAACCGTTCGTGCCTTCAAAAGAATTACATTTATAAGATATCAGCTTTGAAGCCAAGAACTAGCGCTACAAATTTACCATTGGTAAAAGTTAAACAGATGGTACAAACTGCATGCATTTCACCATATTCATTTTTTGTGTCTGCACTAGTTAAAAATAAGAACAGTAACCTTCAGCACGGGGTTCTGTTTTTAAAGATTCCCTTTCACGGTAGAAGAATTAAAGGAGCAACTTTCCATTTCATTGTCAGCAAAAGAATCCAGCAAAGGAAAGCATAGTGATGTATCAATCAAACAATGTGACAGTCATATATATCCCTCTGCAGCAGTCAAAACAATTTTTCCCCAGTCTTAATTTTTTAAAACATTTTTTCACTAATAATAAAGAAACCTAAAGGCCTGTGTGCTTGCTATTATGTATATTTTTGTCTATTTTTTCATTCGAAAACAGTGGATGAGAGATGAGAAAGACCACGTGTACTTTGTGAGGTTACAGAACATATCATGATCAACCATGTAATGAACAAGAACTTTTCCTGTTGCAGAAATCAAGCTTTATGTTTCTAAAACTTAACATAGAGACTATTATACCCGTCTCAAGACCATGGAATCCTGAATTTTACCCAATTAAAATAAAATGAAATGAAATAAAATAAAAGGCTCAACATTCAACTGACTAATTAACATGCATGCAATAAATAGTAAGATACATATTTTCAACATATTGATATAAGCACACTATAGTAAGCATGCTGGTGAACATCCATCTTAGCAAGCAAACAAGGTAAGCTAACAGTTCCACCATCAAGTTTGGCCAGGTCCCAAGTAAAATACAAATAGAAATCTCACCTTTACTGGTGGAGAGTCTTTTTGCTCTGAGTTGCATGGACTGAACTGTGAAGTAGTGGTATGCCCCTTCTCTGAACCCAATTCCGGTGAAAATGCATGAGTTTTGAGATACTTTGAGCTGCCAGCACTGTGAACACTGCTTGAAATACTTTGTGATTCCAAATTCATACTTGTTGAGATACTGTCACTGGCTAACATGGCACTGGAATCAGAGCGAAAATAAAACGACGATTTATGTACATTTTCTGCCCCAGGAAGATCATCAAGTAAGGAACTCCTGCAATAAGAAAAAGCTAGCTGATGAGAAACCAAAACAAGGAAAGCTAAGATGGCATTTTATGAAGATAAAGTGCTCAGCAGTTCAGAAAAATTTGGCTATTGCATGGATATTGAATGACTTTATTGCATAATCAATTATAAAAACATTGTTTTCTTCCGGTCAGCGGAATTCTTGCTTTTTTAATTGTGGACTAGAGAAAAATATGATATGAAAACACAATGGAGCAATTCAATTTCCATTGGTTTTCATGTGATGCCACAATTGATCATGACAAAGTAAGACAGTCAGAGAAACTATATGATTTCCTACATGCATCAAATAAGTATCTTAATCCCAGAAGTTACGCTTGTACAAGAAAATGTCATCCATCTGTTGTAGTCCTGCTACGTCCTCAAGTTGATTGTAGGCCCGATTGTAGGAAAGTGAGGTCTTCTGAAGAGAGCCCTCAGACAATCCTTCACAAACACTTGAACTGCTGGATAGATCTCTGTCATTAGCAGAAGTTCCCATCTCACCTTCATCAAATAAACCTTTTCCACTGCTGAAGTTGAGTTCTTTACTGAATTGTGGATACATGGAAAAACATTTATTAGGAAAGTACTCAGATGCACTTATTCCCCATTTTGACCAGCTATCTGGTGATGGAAGCCTGTCAGACCCTCCATCATTTGGAACAACAAGGTCATCAATTCCATTCCCGAAATACCAATCCATGGAGACTTGTTCTGAAAAAGCGATCGACATGTTATAAACACTCACAGAGGGAGTAATTGTCATATATACAGATCTCCATATAGTCAATTAACTTCGACTCACTCACTTGAGAATTTTTCATTTATCTTTAAATAATAACACGATACACAATGAATTATAGAGATCTCCTATATAATTTATAATCCCATCTCCTGAATTTTCTTTGGGTTAATCAAACAGAGGCCTAGATCTAGATCCTTTAATTACTGTTACTCTAAAAATAGCTTGTTTTCAGAGCAACCCCTCCAAGATGGACACTTTTTTATACAGAATACTGTGAAAACTAGTTTAACTACTTCAAACAAGGCCAAAAACCAAAAAGAATGAAACATGTAAATAAACTAACACAACCTTAAAGCTAGTTCCAAATCTGATGGTACCCAAAGGTGAATCACAAATCAGTATTCAGGACACAAAGTCTCCACCTTTTCACTCCAAAATTGATTATAAAACCATCTTAACATACTCAAACTCTTTGATTCCAGATAAACAGACCCACATCCAACATGTTCTACAATTCAAATTTCATTTCTTTTTCTTTTCAGGGTAATCACTGAAACCTTGGTAAGTAAAGAAACTCAGCTAAAAACACAGGATTTGTATCCCACACATCTACCACCACAAAAATTCTCCAAAAAACAGAAACCAAGACCAAAAAGCTCGATGAAACAGCATACCTTGTGATGGACTAATTAAGAAAGTGATCAAGACCCAGTTTCTGATTCAGGAAATCAAGTCAGCCCAGATGAAGAAAGGTGATGTGAGGCTGAAAATAGTTTAATGGGTTTTTCCTGTGGGAGGGGGGGGGAGTCTTGGAGTCTATGAGTGCTAAATTTGGAAACAAATGAAGGAGGCGGCCCTCGTTTTTGGTTATATATTTTTTTATTTTAGGAAAATTGATCAAGTTGCAAGAGAAAAAGCGAGAAAAATAATAAAAGATTTGGTGCTGGGATTTTTCTTGTGGCTCACAAACCAGGTCGGCATTAGTGGCTGAGAAAGCCCATCTAAAACTGCTCTCCCATTCGTCCACGTGTTGGAATCCGGCCCCACCGCAGACGAAATCGGATTTATTACTTGGTGGAAGATTGGCCTCGAGGTTGCGTGCCCAACCCGGCCGCGTCTTGATATTTTTTGTTTCCGGAAACGCCCCTCTATTATTTAACAGGAACTTGGTCACTGACACGCAGAGGAACGTGGCTCGAGTGGTCATTTCACACGTCTGAGGCTGGGAGCTCTTCACGTTCTTGGTGGCCCCCCCCGCGTAGATTTGGAACCTGGACACGCGGTGGATATGTTCCCGCAGGGGGACACGTGGCCGGATGCGCTTGGAGGCGAGTGACACGTGGCGACGTCGCGGAGGGAATGGAGGACAGCAGGAGGGGTGCAAGTTGGCGAGGATAAAAAAGGTATAGATTGGTTTATTGTGACGAAAGGGATAAGATGCAGTCGGAAACAGAGTCACAGATCAAGCAGGTGATGAGGGCCACAGGATTCCTGGTACGAACTATCACTATTTTATTTTAACTATCACTATTTTATTTTATTTTTAAACTGAAAGAGATTTTTCGGATAACATCGCTCAGTCATTCCAAGAGCCTCTACCCAATTATGTAAAAGTCACCTCACACTGAAAAAACCTAGCTTGAATATTTTTTTGTTAATGAACTGAATTGTGATAGTTTAAGATATTCTTAACTTGGTGTAAGACAGCCACATCGACTCAGGGGTCGAGCCATGATTTTACGTTTAGAGGAGGCGGAAACATAAATGTAATTTTTTCATGGACAAAATAATTTTTATTATTTTCCTAGACTCATGGTAACAAAAGACGATGTAAATGCATGTACCGGACAAACTTATACACTGGAAATGCCATGTAATTTATCTTTGCCAAAATTCATATTCATAAATTTATTGAATTTGTAAATATCAATCAATAAGCAGGAAAAAAAGAGATGATATCTTAAATTCCTCGTTAATTGGCGGTTAAGCATCATAACTATATAAAAAAAAAAAATTTAAAAAAGAAGAAGAAGAAGTTCATATATTAAAAGGAGCTTAGGACAAGATCAATAAAGAGAAAACCCTAACGCGCTTGACTTTCTTCATTGCGCCCTCATGCCTTATCCGACAACAACCCCTCGTGGCGGCGGCGGCGGACGGGCTCTTCAAGGTGTAAGGGCTGATCGTTGGTCCTTCAGTATGTCCAGTCAATGTGGAGATTGGGTGTTGCCAGGATCAGGCTTTAGTTAACTGGCATCCAATCGCGATGATGGGAAAGGCCGACGGTGATTCAATGGGTGGCAGCGGCTTTCGTGGTCTCCTGGACGAGATCTTGCATCCCTTCATCTCGGGATTTTGTCAATGGAGACAGATCTAGGTGGCCGAAATAGGTGGGAGGCAGGCATGAGTTCGGATTGCAGTTGGCTTGGTCTGATAAAGGAAAAAATTTGTGTGAAAATGTGATTTTGTGATATACATTTGATACAAATTTGATATGGGTGTTGATACAACTTTGATACAATAATGAGTGCGGGCCCAAAGGATAATTTGAGATAAAATTAAGTGAAAATATATTTTATTGATATATGTGTGATACAATATAATGTAGCGGACTCCAAAGTAAATAGACATGCCTCATAAAGAAGAATGATAGTTTATGCAAGTAAAATTTAGGGAAAATGGCCCGTACATGTAACGTCTGGATTCGCATCTCACCGAATCGACCACGTTACAGTGTCGTGGACCTTAGGCTCACAAGCTAGCTGTGATCCTAGAGGTACGCAAGGCATTGAAAATAAAGAGTTAAAATAAGCAAGTAGTACTTTTTCAAAATTTTTGAAATTAGAGTTGAGATGGAAGCGTTAAAATAATATTTTGAGGTGATTTTTAATGTTGTTACTCCAAGTCGAAAACCTTTCAACAAAGTTGTATGAAAGACACAATTTCAAGCAAACCGAAGTAGACTATGATAGAAATACATGTAAAAGAGTAAGAAACTGAAACCTGAAATCAATAAATAACTGATACACAAAATCATTTCATCAGCACACCTAGCTCACTCCAGTATAGTCTCGTTTACGTGCACAGTACCTGCATCCAAATCTGTTGTAGGGGTGCGTTTTTGTCCTTGCTACTCAATAGGGGATTCACCCCGGCTAGGTTTAAAAACACGTAAAAAGATATATACATTTCTGGCCAATATTTGAAAACTACGTATATAGATAAAAAGAAAGATTAAATCATAAACCATAGAGTTTGTCTCAAAGACATTTGCCAACCCAGAAAAAACACAAACCTGATGACTGGTCTCTATGCCAACTACACCCTTACCAAGATTACCACCATAAACAGTAAGGCGTAGCGAGAGTGTCAATTTACGCTGTATCACCTAGAAATGGTGTCACACCTCAAAGGATGTATGACACCATACCATCCATACAGCCCCTCCGGAGGTTTAGGAGATCGAAACTCAAGGCAGTCGCTATGCTCCGCTCACTCTCAGGTCATCACACGATATATAAAAACATTGAAAACAAGCATGGCAAGAAAATATCAAATCCTTTAAATTCATAGAGAAGTAATCACAGCCATGCGATATTATTTATATAGAAGAAAGATCATAACCGAGAGAGTCCCGAGTCACCTTACCTGCAATATAGCAGCTTTGACTCCATTCGTTTTCTTAGGCCAACACCACCACCTTTCACATTCTGGGTAACTAGAGTCCCTAAGTTCGAAAATGATTCAAGTGCTTGTCATTATAAAATCCCAAACTGTAATGCTTGACAATAATCAATCCCATTTAGTTAATTTCTTCCAAGAATGGTTTCATTTCCTTGTTGGGCGTAATCCTTTTTATTTATCTGGACACCCAAAACTATTTTTCTTTCTAAACAGTTCTTCAGTTCGAACTAAACTCACACTTAAGTGACCAGAGTTCTTAGAATTCTATTTGACAAGAATTTCATATGATCCCAAAATGCAAGGCTCTACACCTCTATGCCATCCATTAACACACAAGGTGTACACGTACTTAGAAATTTTGTCCAGTGCCACAATCAATGATAAACCAAGTGCACTAGAAGCGATATCAAATTAATTAACAATATATACACCAGGTCCCAACTCATAGTTTTCATATATACCACAAACAAACTTATAATTATCCCGCTGGCTTAATGCCTTAACCATTAACTATGCAAAATCACAGGAACTTGTGATAATGACACTGACAAATTCATTCCGTAGCTTCCAGATAATATCGAACCATGATTACAGGAGCTAAAGCCTTGCAACTTAATTCAAACATCACAAATTTCATATTTACAGTATCATGACTTCATACCCTTGAAAGAAATCCCAGCTTACCTTACTTCAAAATTTGACCAATTTTGTCTCTTTATTCAGCCGGGTTCTTGGTCCAAGGTACACAGGGCCGGTCCTGAGATTCTAACGGCCTGAGGCGAAGAATTAAAATGTGGCCTCCTATTGTGTGTGTGGGTGTCTATATATATTTTGTGCCAAATAACAGTATAAAATCATGTATTTTGAATAAAAGTAAATATGAAATCAATAACAATACACAAGTATATGAATATTTATTCCTTGCATAAAATTCTGAATTACAAAACTAGTTAAACATAAATTTTTTTTTTGATGGTTGGAACCCAGTGGGAGGCTAGGCCATCATGCCTTTAAATTTACAAAGCATCACTGAAACCTTGCTCTTCTCGCATTTTTAGCTGCGAAAGTACAAATAATGTTGTCGTAATCAAGTTTATCTCCCATATTTTTTTCAATAGATAGCATAGATAAACCGTTTAATCTTTCTTGTGACATGGTTGACCGAAGATAAGATTTGATCAATTTCAACTTNNNTCTACTCATCCAACACATGATCATTTCGTAAATTTCAGAGATTTCAGACGACACTAACAAGGATATGTGTCGTCTGAATAACGAAAAAAAAAATCATTAATTTATATTTATTTTTCCCCCTCTCAAAACACCCAAAACCGGAGTAAGGGTGGGAGAGCGCTAGCATCTCTAGTCGCTTTTAATTTGTTTAAGTGTCTAAGCCCTCTTGTTAGGCTTGTGAAAGAGTTAAGAGTGTGTGCAGTGGAGTTTTCCGCCAAAAAAA
>LYNE01006827.1:7721-20943 GCA_001662545.1 Rosa x damascena | reverse complement strand
GTATCTTATGTATATATACCCCATTCTTGAAGAAGAATAATAACAAGAACATTCATCTTTCTCATTCTTTCTGACTAAAACAACTTCCAAAGGGATTTCAGCTGTAGCCATCCCATAAACATCATGAGAGTCAAGAGATCAGTTGACATGATCATGATTTTGTACCTGATCACATAATTGAAGTGTAACATGAAACGAATATAGTATCAATATGATATTAGTTAGTGTTTTGACTAGCTTGATGGTAGAATCACTAGAAGGGATTTACAGGTTAACAAACCAGTGCTCCAAAACCAAGGTCGGTGCCTAGTGTTCTGGACCAACTTGAAGCTAAACTTTCATATATGAAAACGATTTTTTAAGATGAAGCAGTTCTTGAAGCAACTTTCCTTTAGCGAAGCTTATAGCAACACATTGGGGATATATTATTTCAAGGGTTTTTGTCCATTTACCCCATTTTTAGGGATTTTTTTCCCACTTACCCCATTAAGTTTTTTTAATTCTCTCTTACCCAAAAACACTCTAAGGAGGTCTTCCCTAATACCCAATTAAGATTTTTTTTTTTTGTTTTTAATTTTTTTTAATACCATTTTACCCTTATCCTTTGTTACTTAGAGAGAGAGAGAGAGAATGGAAGAGAGAGAAACCATATGAGACTTCGCCGGAGCCGATCACCGGTCGCCGAAATCCGGCTAACTTTCGCCGGAATCCGGTCACCGGCCGCCGGAATCCGGTCACCGGCCGCCGGATTCCGATCTCCGGCCGACGGATTCGGGCCAACTTTCGCCGGATTTCAGACACCGGCCGCCTCCCACCGGACTTTTCAAAAACCTCACCGGAAATGATTATTACCCAATAGAGGGGCAATAAACCTCTATTGCCCCCCAATAGACGTCTATAAGTCATGTATTGCCCCCCAATAGACGTTTATTGCCCCAGTAGTGTATTGCCTCCCAATATACGCCTATTGCCCCCCCAATATACGCCTATTGCCCCCCAATAGAAGGGCAATAAAGGTTTATTGCCCCCCAATAGACGTTTCGATTACCGAAATAGGAACTAATCTTCCTAAAATTACACAAATAAAATTTTGATTAAAAAAAGAAGAAGAGGTGATTACATCAATTCAAAACGTCTATTGGGGGCAATAGACGTCTATTGTCCCCCAATAGACCTTTAACAGACCTCTATTGCCCTCCAACATAACTTTCTTTTTTCTATTTTTCTTTTCTTCGGAGCCTTCTGCCTCCATTTTATTCAAAAAGAAAAAAAAAGACGAGGACAAAGAGGTTATTAGTCAAAGCAAATACCGCGACCTTCACATTTCCTACAAACAAATGGACACAGTTCTATGACTTCTATCATAAATTTATCATTATAATGTGAACTCACGTCAGTTATCATTATAAGACTTGGTCATGGCATAGAGAGATCTCCAGTTTCGATAGTGCTTGGTGGTATCTATTCTGTAATTAATACACCTGCCCCTTCTCTACAGTTTAACCCTATCTATTCTTGATTGGAAAAGAACACAATTGCTAAATTTATTATAGCATTACTCTATGATCCAGATGGAGTCAAACTAACAAATAGAGATCCCACCTCCTGACCCACAGAAGACTTGCTTGTTGCAATTAAAAGAAGACCATGGACCCAAAGCAACGTCAAAATGCCTTCAGCTTTGATCTTCGCCAAAGGTTCACAGCAATCAAGCATTGCGTCTTCCAACCATCTCCGCGATCCTAATCTCACAAAAGAGTCACAGAACTAGCATTAAGCATGATTCCATTTCGCAAAGCTTCAAAAAAGACAGTTTCTGCAAAATTCAGACCTCGCTGGAAAGTGTGGCCGGAGAATGAGGGCGAATTCGACGAAGAAGTCGCGGTTATCGGGAAATCCTCGCCGGAGGAGAAGGCGGCCCTGCGAGAGAGACTTCATCGACAATGATCTGCAATCCGAGCCCATCTCCGTCGTCGGAGCTCTGAAGCAGCTCGCCGGAGAAGGTGGCGACATAGATTCAAGCCAAGGGAGGAGATGCAGGAGGCCGCCGGCGTCGACTTTCTGGTCTGGAGTCAATATGAAGAGAGAGAGTAGACCAGTCTCTCGGAGTCGATGTGGGGATAGAAAGAGAGAGAGAGATATGAGAGAGTGGCATGGCATGTAATTTATTAATTAGGTTGAGGGTAGAATAGTTATTTCTCTTTAAATAGGGTTAGTGGGAATAAAAATATGTTAGTGGGTTAAGTGAGATAATTTTAGTTCATTTTGGTGCTTTGGGTCAAGAACCCTTATTTCAAAAAGTTGGGCCTTGTCTAGGACCACTTAGAGGTCATCATGGGCGGGGACGAGGCCATAACTTAAAATTTTAAGGCTTCGGCCCGGGTCAGATCAAAGTCAAGAAAATTAATGGCCGAGGTTTAAAGTTCTGTTTGGGATTGCTTCGCTTTTAAAAAAAATCTGTTTTTGTCAAAAATTTTAGATTTTATTACGTTTGGTAAGTAAATAAAAAGCAGTTTTGATTGAAAATTACAGGTCACTGGCAACCTATGCTATTAGAAGCTGGTTTCAGTTAAAGCACGCTCTGAAGTGGTTTTATATACTGACAAAATTTTTAAAAGTATTTGTTTTTTTTTTTTTTTGAAAAGGGCTGGTGCAGTCGTCCTCAAGCCTTGATTAATGAAATTGCAGAATACAAGGAGGGACTTAGAGTCTGAACCCCAAATTACAATAAGTATAAAGAGAACATTCTGAAATAATACCAAGACTCTCCACAAAATTTATGTACTCCAACAAGCACCAATTAGCAAAGAGTGCACGAATGGTTACTCCATTTGCTTTCACAGAATTTTTAAAAGTATTATTTACCAAACACGAACCTGTATTAATTTATAGCTCATTAGTCTCACAATACAGTAGCAGCAATTTTTTTTTTTTAAGTCATAGCATTCCTAAACTAGCCCTAAATATGTTAGTCTTTAACTGCTTATTAGGGCCGGGCCTTAACTTTGTTTAACACAAAAAAAAACATAAAATTTTTCTTTTCAAAATATGGCTTAATGGTTGTTTGATTTGGTAATCCAAGACCCGTTTCTATTCTTTCTATTGGAACCTCCAAATTTACTCACTTGAGCTCATTACTTTTTACACCTCCTATTAAATTTTCAAATACTAAATTTGTCACGCCCCGAATTTCGAATAACTTTTTTCAAATCCGGAACATGAATAATCAACTAAAACACAAAACACTCGAATTTCGAATCTCAATTTAATTATTACAACTCACTTATACAAAGTATATATGTAAAGCTCAAATTGAGCATCACTCACCTCACTAATACAATCCTTGTAAAACTACAACAATTACTCTAACCCGCACGATCACCGCCCTGATTCTCCTAACCTGCAAGACTTCCCGCTACACAATTTGAATAGTGTACCGGGAATTGCAACAACACAAAACCCGGTAAGCTTTTTGCAAAGCTCGTGAGTAAAAAGAAAGAATTGTTGATTTTATAACATGTTTATTTTAACTCAAGTAAAAATCAACAAATTCAACATCTGCAAGGAAACACCAAAACAAAACACGGAAAATTCCCAACAAATACATTTCCACAATTCTCTACCCACAATACTACCACTTTGGTCCATCCCAACTGTTTGGACCCAACACCAATAACACGTTAGAGTTCTAACTACCTTGTTACCTGTCATCTCGGTTATTATTTAACCGGCGGTCTTCGGACACCCTGTCTTCAGAGCACTACATCTCGGTTATTATTTAACCGGCGGTCTTCGGACTCCCAGTCCTCAGAGCACTACATCTCGGTTATTATTTAACCGGCGTTCTTCGGACTCCCAGTCTTCAGAGCACTACATCTCGGTTATCATTTAACCGGCGTTCTTCGGACTCTCAGTCCTCAGAGCACTACGTCCCAACACTCTATACGTCCCCCACTATCCATCATAAAAACTACATGACTCAGTGATCACAATCATCGCATATAACTAAGGTAATTCACGTATAAATCCACATATAAATATCATAAGTCACATAACAAATCATAACAAATAAATCACCACAATTCCACACTCTTCAATGTCACACCAATCCATATATATATCCACGTAAATATATATATACGTAATCATCTGCACAGGGATAATCACTAATACCAACTATAGTTCACGCAAGAAAAACAGGAAATTCATTTTGTATAATTTAAAATCATTTTACTTACCTATGGACCGTAGTTGATCAAGTCCATATGATTTAAAACAAATATTTATTCCATAAATATTTTCACACAATTACGACAATTAAATTAATTAACAGTACTCGGTTCGTAATATGAACCGCGTGAGATTTACTCACCTCTAATCCCGCTGCGTCTTCAATCTTACAAAACACGCCACAACCGCTCACCAAGGAAGACCGTCAATCACCTAGATCCCATATGATTCAAAACTTAGCCAACAACTCATAAATAAAAATAAAGACGATCCAACGGTCGGATCGAATTTATTCAATGATCCAATGGTCAGATCAAGTTTATACGATGATCCAACGGTCAGATCAAGTTTATACGATGATCCAACGGTCAGATCAAATTTATACGATGATCCAACGGTCGGATCCTCACGGATCGCCCATAGGATCATCCCCCAAAATTATCACGAAGATCCAACGGTCAGATCTTCCTGAATTGTCCTTATAAATATCTCTACAAAATTTCATGAAAATCCGACGGTCGGATTTTCACGAATCGCCTTCCAAAACCCTAATTCACAATTATACGAAGATCCAACGGTCGGATCTTCGCCCGTGACCTCACAAGGTCACCGGGACAGTCATACGATCAACATATCAAAACTACAAGTCCATCGGACGGTCCGATCTTCGAAAAACATTAATTGGATTATCGAAATCGATCGAAACCGCAAAAATTCATAATTAAATCATACGATATCCAAAAATAATGAATTATATATGCAAACAATCGTATCGAAACGTAGAATCTAAAACTGTAAAGAAATCACATTTTTGACCCCCGGAGGTGGCCGGAAAAGGGCCGCCGGAAAAGAGGCAGAGCCGCCTCCGACCACCGCCAATGGTGTCAGGGCCTGGCTGCTCCTCTTCCTCTCATCAAGCTGAACAACTTTCATAACTAGCACGAAGTCTGAAAATGACCGGAAGGGGTCGAAAAGTACCTAAACAGTCGAGGTGGCCGGATTTGTCCAGTTTTCCGACGAGGCTCCGACGAGCTTGAAAACCTCCACCTCTTGAGCGATCCTTCTTGGGGTTTGATAAGAAGGCTGAGGCGAGTTCAAAAAGCCAAGAAACTTGAAGATTGGTGGTCGGAATCAAGAGATATCGGAGTTGACTCCGTTTTGAGCTCGGATCGGACCACCACGGGTTCACCGGTTTTCAGGCCGTGCCGGTGGAAACCACCACGTCCAGCAGCTGCAGGGAGTCGAGGCGAAGGCAAGGGAGGTGGGCTGGCGTCGTTTGGTGGCCGGAGGGCAGAGAAACCGGCCGGAGCTCGCCTGCTCTGTTTTTGCTTCGGTCGGACGCGGAGGAGAGGAGAGAGAAGCTAGGTGCCGGTTTCCAAAACCGGAAATGAGATATTTTTGGAAAATTTCCAAAAAATGAAGCTATATACCAAACTGGAAACTTTTTCGAAAAATCATAACTAATTCATACGAACTCCGATTTTTGTTTTCCGCATATGCACGCGACCTTATTGACTAGCTCTACAACTTTCATGAAGAAATTTTTCCCAAATTCTGTACGTATAAAAAGTCAATTTTTGAGACGCCCCTAAATACGTATGATTTCGAAATAAAATCGATCGAACTACTTCCACACTTCTCCAAGCTTCGTACAATCACCCATGACCACGAAATCATTCTAAAATGTCCTCGGAAAATAAATTGGATNNNNTTTAATTCTTATTAAATATATATAAATGCTTTAATGAGTATGTAGTGAAATTGAAAAATGAAAATAGATAAGGAAAATAATAAAGAATGCAATATAATATTATTGAACTGGAAAGTATAGAGAAATTAAATATTTGGGGTATAATTATTGTCCTTAATAGTCATTTTATAAGAGGTTATATATGTCATTTAATAATTCATAATAGATTAAGGTCAACTGAGTAGATTTAGAGGTCTCAATAGAAACACTCTTGTTGTTTATCAAAGAACAAAAATTAAAGAAAATAAAGCTTACTAAATCAATTACAAACTAAGAGAGGGATAAGTTGTCTGTGGATAAAAAAAATGAATCAACATATTTCGAAAATAGAAAAAAATAAAAAAATTATTAGGGCTCGGTTGAGCGGATTTGGCCCTTACGGACTCAAATGGGCAGGACCGGAAGGCCAAGTCAGGCTTCATTTGCATGACCTATATCTTATCATATTTGAGAAAAGGCCGAGCTAACTTGCCCTAATGCAAGGGCTGGGTCGGGCTTCGGCCCTATGGGACGAGCGGGCTTGCAATGACCTTAATTAGGGCCTAAGAGCCAAATGGTGACCCCTAGGGCCACCCACATGGGTTGGACCGTACATGGATGCAAACACCCAAACTAAGGCCATCTCCAAACTTCAAGGTCTAAAGTAGACCATGATCTAAATTTTTAGACCTTCAAAATTTACTATTCATCAAAATAGTAAGGTTTATAATTTTTCCAACTCTAATCGTTTGAGATCTATAAATATAGACTCTAATACATTTGAATCATCCATGTGGGCTAGTTGTTCGTTTTCATGGTCTAAACCAAGGTCTATAATTAGACCAACCAATAGACTTTAGACCCTTCATGTTTTATTTCTGTAATTTTTATAATAGACCCAACTTTCTATTAGAGATGGATTTTAGATAACTATAATTTAGACTTTAAACCCACCATTGGAGAACACCTATGGCCTAGTCTATGAAGCCGAAAGCAGAGAAATTCGAGCGCAGATGCATTGAATTGGCTGCTCTACTTAACGCTCCGGTTCGGCGCGTGCAGGTTACCCGCTTCTTGCTCCAACTCCGTCGTCCCCTTCCTTATCTAACGGAGGAGTTGTCCGCTAATTAGTTAAGGTACTTTCTACTCTCTCTCTCTCTCTCCACTTGCTTAATATGTTTTTTATGCTTCTTCTAATCTGTGATTGTTTGTACCCACATTTGCATGTCTACTCAGACATAGCTAAGGTGCATGGTTATTGAATGATTTCTAATTACAATGAGCCACTCAACGAGTAATTGGGCCGATAGACAGAAATGTTGGCTGATGGATAATTAGATAGTTCATTTGGTCTAAGACGAGTCAGATAAAAGTTAGGCCTTTGGTTATCGGCCGGCCCGTAGTCATCAATTCGAAAAGAGATTTATTATTTAAAAGCTCATCGACGAATTGTTCAAATCACTCTAGTCTGTTTCCAACTCGAACTCAACTTGGAAAGAAAGCAGCCGATTGACAGAGAATGCTGATAAGTGATAAAGATGAAATTTGATCAAGGTAGTATTTCAGTTGAATTGAAATTCGTTAGCCGATAAGGAGAATTCAATCCAAGATAGCCTACTTCAAGATTAATTACAGCCGTTGATGACGACCATCAGAGCCGATCAAGATAGAATCTACTATCAAGTCAGCCAACGATAAGTATTGGAGCCAAAGCAAGATAGAGTCACAGAGCCAAGAGATCAGATCAAGTCACAAAGCAGCCAATATAAATAGAAGTATCGCCAGAAAACAACACACAACTCCAGAAACTCAAGTCATCAAACTTTTCTTGTTTTCGTCTTACCTTTTGCTTAGGTAGAAGTACCGCTTGTTCCTTAGTTAGTTTGCTCTTGACTTGATGCATATACTCTCGCAAGTGTACGAATCGTGTCAAGATAGGGAAGTATTAAGCCCAAAATTATCGTACCACGGGGATTAGTGGCTAATCCACAATCCTTGGGTAGTCGGAACCAAAGTCACTAAGCAAATAAAAGAAAATAGAGTGAATAAAAATACTAATCTAAGGCACCAAGCCCTAGTAATGCTCGGCTTTGATTTTCACCAAAGACTAATCAAAACTAAGAACCTAGTGATGGATATGCACAAATGAGTGGAAAAATTTAATGTTTGGGGGTTGTTTCTAACTTAACAAAAAAGTAATAAAATGTAAAGCAACTAATAAAAATGCAAAGAAATTAATAAAAGTGTAAACAATATAAATGGGAATGTCGGGTGCTAGGGAGGCTCCTTCACCCAAATTCTATGTGTCGGAAGCTAATCTAATATAAATGCAAATTTCCTACTTTGGCGGTAGTCGTATCCAAAGCGGTTCAAGGCTCAAGGACTGAAATTCCCTTTCATTGTATTCTTACTCCGGTTCAAGGGTTGTAGGAACTCATTTGACATGAATTAGAGCCGGTTCAAGGGTCCCTAATTCACATCAAGAGGCCTAGAGATCGAGGTATTAGACTACTAAGCGACCTGCCCGCGCAATCACGCAACGGGTGTAAATCACCATGCTTATAACTCCACGAATACGAAATTGAAGGTTTCTAGCTTAGGAATTAGAGGGGGTCAAGCCTCTAACTCCGTCCTAGACATGCTCAAAATACACACCCTAGAGTTGACTAAGCTCCTAGACATGCATTTTAACCGAACAAAAATAGATATAAGCATCCATCATATGAAAATTGCATCATTACATTAAATTAAACATCTTTTACACAAAATTTGGGTTAGGGACACAACCCTAACCCCCAACAAGAAAATTACTCACAACCCATAATTATGAACATCAAAGATACAAAATTCAAATAGCAAAGAGTAAAGAAGTGTAGAAGAAAACAAGAATAATCACATATAGCTAAAAAGCTAGCATGACTAGTCTTGAATTACAACTCCCACAATTACCCAAGTCTTAAATCTTATAGAGGTAGAGGCCTTTGATGAATCCTTGAAGCTTTGGGTGAGTAATTCTTCAAATCTCAAAGTAAAATAGAAAGAAAAGAGGAAAAATGGAGGAGGAGAGCAGCCCAAAGGGCTGCCTTGTTTTTGTGGTGTGCAGCGTCTCTTCTGTAGAGAGGAAGAACAAGGAATATACATATATATATGTATATATATATATATGGGTCGTGTTGGTCTGCTTCAATGAGAGGATGAGTGGATGGAGATTAGGTTTGGACAGGTGGCACGTTGTGGTAGGGGTGAAAGAAAGTATGAGTGATGGAGGTGGAGGTGGCACTACTAGAAATTTCCCCAAAGCACACTAACTTCAATTAGTCCCTATTGGGACAAAACACACTGATAATAGTTGCTAATAGAATTACCCACTATGCAGCCACTATTGAGGAATCAGTCCCCTCTATAGCAGGTGCCGGCCATTAGGGCAATGGACACTGATAAAACAACAGTTGCTTATCTTTATCCAAGGCAAAGTCAGCATCTAAATTCACACTAATATTAGTGGCTTTGGAATGCCACTGATATCAGTGGCAAATTTATGAGGATGTATTAAAAAAATAAGATGCCATTTGGCACCTTTACATTCTTGTACTGTACCTTATATTGTATTTTAAATTGTATAATACAATAAATGTACTAACTATAAATTTACAGATGCACCCATCAATATATAAACATCAAGACTTCATCCCACAACTGCAACTCTTCTTTTGTTACGGACAACCTACACATTATATCAAGTTAGTTAGTTCTTATCCTAACAATTACACAGACCAACTAACTTAACATATAAAAAACATTAGGGTGAAGCTAGAGGTGTCTCTTTGGTTCTGAACATGTACTATACAAGGATATAATATGTCAGCTATTATAGAAATTTAGCATTCAAATAAACATAACTACAGAACAATAGGTATAAACAAAACTGATGGACATGACAATGAAAAGGGATAGCAGTGCACATCTACATATACACTCTCAATTTCAAACCCTTTTGGTCATGAAAACAATTTGTACAAAACATAGGAAAATACCTCAGAGCCACACGATATTTCTGACCCAACTTCTCAATGTAACGTCCCGAACCTGAATTTACTGATTTGCTAATCATTAGGACGGTAAACGACATTTACTTTCACTTTTACTGTCGTTTTAGTACTTTTAGTGGCCCTAAAAGATGACTTTTTGTTCGGATCAAAATTTGAGAAAATGTTCTTCATAAAAGTTGTTGAGGACGTTAAACCGAGCGCGTGCATATGTGGTACGTAAAAATCGGAGTTCATATACGAAAGTTATAGGCAAAATACTAAAGTTACTGTTCATGATAATTTTCTATAAATAGCCGAGTTACTGTGGTAAGTTTCCATTTTCGGAAACTTACCGAGCCCTCTCCTTTCTCTCTCCCCGATTCTCTATTCCTCTCCGACCTCTTCACCTTCTTCCGGCCATAACTCTTCCATCCGGCGACGGATTTTGACGTATAAAATGTCGTTGGAAAGCTCTCTTCCTTCTCTTCATTTCTGGGTTCGTTTCGTTGCTTAATATGAACTGTGGAAGGTGCAGCAACGAGAAGAAGATGATGGTCACTGTAGCAGTTTTGAGTCAACGCCGATATCTTCTGATTCCGGCCGTCTCCAACCACCAAACCGGCGTCGAAGGTGCTGTTTTTGCTAAGGATCATTTTCCCCCTAGCCTTGAGCCATGATCTGCAGTGTGGAGGTCGAATCGACGATTTCAAATTCTAGGGTTCTTGAGTTTTTCTGGAAATTTTTCACCGACCAAATTGGAGCTCTTCCAGGTAAAATTGGAACTTGTTGTAGTTGAGAAAGAGGTTGGGTTTGTTGAGTAGATGGTGCTACCAAATTTTGGTGGCCATCGGAGGTGGTTGCCGGGGGCGCGTGGGGCCCACGTGCTGCCACTGTTGGTGGCGCTTGGAGGCGTGTAGGGCAGTGTTTTAATTATGGTTTTTAGCCCATTAAATTGTATATATGTTGTAGAGCTTGTATGTGAAGTTTGGTGAATTATGGAGGAGTTTGGAATTATTTGTGAATTTCCGAAGTTTGAAGTTTTGTGATTGAATTGTTGGAAATCCAGCCGTCGGATTTCTCTTGTTTTCGTTGTGGAATATGTTAATTGAGGTATTGGTGTTGTGGGAGAGATTTGGGTTGAATTTGAGAAGTAATGGAGATAGGAATTTTCAAGTTTCGTTTAGGTTCGTAATTATTTTATCGGATTGCCGTTTACGGAAATATAATTGTGTACAGGGTAATGCCGCGAGCTACGGTTAAATGAAGGAACTTGTTTGCGTGGTCGCCCAATAGTACTGTGAGTGGACCTTTGCTTTTATATATGGACACATGCAAATGTTTTTCCCGAATTAATTATTTAATTATTTAATCCATGTTATTATATTTTGCTTTCGGGAAATTATTGTTGATTTGTCTTGATTTGTTTTGGGAAATGAATTAGTGACTTAAATCATTGTTTTAATTTATCGAGCATATTAAACGGATTTAAATATTTTATTACTATGTCAATTGGATTTTCGAATTAAAGTTGTTATGCTCGATTTTGAAATTGTGATTTATGTTAAATTTCGTTGAAGTAATTTTCCGATGTGATTTCCGGAATTGAGTATATTGCTATTCATTGATTTGAGATTTTTGGAAAGATTTTCGAAATGGGATTTCGATGAAGTTATTTCCTATTTGTTTATCGAGATTTGCTTTTGGCATTGGGAATGCCTTACTGATAATCTAATTATTCTTTTAGCGTGTGGGACACGCTATTGACTTATGTGACTTTTTACGAGAATTTTCGGGTACGGTTGGGAATAGTACCCGTGTTTTCTTTATTCGCGAGACTTATGGGGAAGCCTTTTAAATTTACTGGATTTTAATGGTTTTTACCCACCATACCTGGGTCGCTATATTTTATTGCTAGCTAGCCTATTAGTACTCCTCCCTGCTTACTATGTGTTCGTGGGTGAGTAAGCGCAGAGCATAGGATGCTCCAGAGTGTGGGACACTCCGACCCGAGCCTGGGAGGCTCCCTTCTTTCGTATGGTGAAACATCTTCCCCATATTTTATCATTGCTTGACTAGTAGGGCTAGTCCGATTTTCACTGTAGCCAGCGGGGCTGGTATTATCTTCTTGAGAAACGAGATTTCGGTTTTACGATATAGTTTTCGAATGTGGTGACTAGCGAGGCTAGTCGATTTACCGTTTTGAAATTCTTGGATTTAAAGCTAAATGTGTTTTTTAATTGTTGCATGCATCGGTTATTAAAGAGAATAAATGTGGGAAAGTATGAAATCCTTTTTCTTTAAAATTGATTATTTTTGTCCACTCACGCTAACGTTTTTCGTCTACTTTCCCCCTGGGCCTTTCTGTTTCTAATACCCAGTTTGCAAGCGAATTAGTGGAGGTCAGGCATAGTTGTCACTACTTTCGCAGTGTAGGATCCCTTAATCCTTTACTCTTCTTTTTATATCCCTGTGTATAGTAGTATTGCTCTAATAACCTTTGGAATTAGTATTGTTGAGTTTTATGTTTTGTAAAAGTGGAGTTGTTGGTAATTGGGAGCAGGGTGGCTCCAGGAGTATAAGATTGGTTTGCTTGAAGTGTTTTTGTGTGTTTTACAGGTTTTTGAGTAGTCCATTTTAGGGGTGACTTTGCCGAATTTTTGGTAAAGTTATCCCTAAGGTGGGCCCCACAGGGCCACCTCGGATTTCAGGGTACAATTCGGGGCAGGTCCTGTCACTCAAGCTCTGCCATTACATAATCTGTGATACCAGGATTGCCTGTATATTTAAAAGACAGATAAACAATTAGAGAAAAATAAACAAGAGAAATGGAACATTACTGTGCATTAACTATCAAAACTTTTCGTGACTATCATAAGTTAACCAATTTCTCTGAATCTTTCTTGTTATATATAAATTGAACATTCAAAACCAATTCCTAAGAAACACTAAACATTAATACAAGTGAATAACTCTAAGACTCACACTTTGCATATGGGCAGTTCATCATTCCATTCTCCAAATCCAACTGCAGAAAGTGAACAAAAACAATTATATATCTAATACAGAAAATTTGAACAAGCTGTAGCTTATACATGAAGCAATGAGCACTAAACACTCACCTTATTCTAGATAGAGAAATTGATAAAGTTGGTATCTACCGAAACCTGGTAAGGTGGCCCCAAAGCAGTGTTCAGAGAACAACCCCATAGAAACATCTGGCCTAAATACAATTTTT
>LYNE01006826.1:2949-15644 GCA_001662545.1 Rosa x damascena | reverse complement strand
ATTGTTACAGAGATTCAGATGCTGTGGACACGTAACATTGTGACACAGTTCTGGTGCTCATTCATTTTGCATTATTTATCCACTAGACATTTCCGACCAATTTTTTTTTTGTAGAGACAAAAATAAATTGCGACGGTATATACCCTTTTTTTGTTCTCTGCATGTTTACTTGCATGATAGGGAAGAGATGTGAGACAGAACATATGATCATCGATAGATTTAGTAACGTAATCAAATCTTTGAAGAAATGAGAGAATTTATTTGCGTCTTGATGTACGATCACTTTGCACTGTCGTTTTCTAATAGGGAAGAGATGCGAGGCAGAACATCCAATCGATAGATTTAGTAACGTAACTAAATCTCTTAAGGAATTAGAGAATTTATTTGCATCTTGACGTGTGATCGCTTTGTAGTGTAGTTTTCTAATAGAGAAGAGATGTGAGGCAGAACCATCTGACCGATAGATTCAGTAACGTAACCGAATCTCTTTATGAATGAGAGAATTTACTTACGACTTGATGTGCGATCACTTTGCAATGTTGTTTTCTAATAAGGAAGAGCTGTAAGACAAAACATTTGACCGATAGATTATGTAACGTAACTGAATCTTTGAATAAATGAGAGAATTTACTTGCATCTTGATGTGCGATCACTCTACTATGTTGTTTTCTAATAGAGATTAGATGTAAGGCAGAACATACGATCGATAGATTTAGTAACATAACTAGATTTTTGAGGGAATGATATAATTTACTTATGTGTTGATGTGCAACCGCTTTGCAATGTAATTTCTTTGTTTATGGAAATGCAAAAGAAATGTTGGGATTTGTTTTTTATTTTCCACTTATTTTAAGCGAGTAACATAGTGTAAAACTATAAATTATGAACCATCATAGTGTATGCTAGGACGATTGTCATGAGACTACTAATTTTCATTGTAGTTGTTTATTGTTTGATGCAACCGGATGAGTAAACGATATTTGTTTAAAGTGAATTTTTGCAGAGGTGATCTTTAATGATTAATGTAACTTTTGAATGGTTAAATTATGAATTTAGATTGCCGACTGTATGTAAATAAAAGAGAGTTTCGATGCTCACATGCATACTGGTTCGGACGCAAGTGTTTTCCCTAACAATTTTTCAAGAAACAAAAACAAAACATGGAATTCATTTCAAAAACATAACATGGAATTTTGTTTCAAGAAATAAAATATGAAATTTAAATAACTGATGAAAAATATAAAGACTAGTCAAATTTGTGGTACCGATGTCATTTTTGGTAATAGGTACTTTGGTAAATACAAAATTTAAATTCATCATCCCAAAAACAAATAAATAAATAAATTCTGGGAATATATGGTGAAATTGAATGATTCCCCCCCCCCCCCCCCAAGCGAAATGGGATTCTTCTTATGTAATTTGATGGCATGACTAAACAAAATGGACGACTGGCCGACACCTCACCTCAAAAAGGGGCACGCTTTCTACCTGCATCCATAGCCGGTGGGTGGTGCATTTATAAGTTGTAACCGGCTTCTCCGTTGCTTGCTTGAGCACAAGCCTCCGTAATTCGTCACACTCATCTTGGGCTATACTGCCCCAATCAAAAAAAAAAATCTCGGGAAATAGGTATAAAGGCGACGTCGTAATTAGACTTATGGCATTATTATATGCTTGATTGTCATCTCATACTATTTAGCTTATTATCTCAAAGATTTCACATAAATTAAGCATGTATAAGTGAATTAAATTATGTGAAATCCTCTGAAACATTTATATTTCATGGCCAATTATGTGTTACATTCATTGAACTAACTGTAAAATTAGTATGACATTAGTTCACAATTTAGATGTGATTTTGATCCACATATATGCAAGTATTTCCTCTTGTTTATCATGTAACACATAAATATTTTTTTTCTCCGCCTGAGATTCAACTTTCTAAGATATTTTATATCAAACATATATAAAAAAAATTAGATATTAGAAGCAATTAAACATTCTAGAGTGCACGTCAATTAAATAAACTGGAACTTGAGTGCCCGAGTTCTGGGTGTCCCAATTAAATGGAGGGCCAAGCGTTTTGGGCTTTGCAAGGTGTTTGATTCAACTTTAAGCTTGTGGTGTTGGAATTGAGCTCTTTTGTGGACCATACCAATAGGCTCTGCTTTTCTAAGGATTCGCATTTGGAATTAAGGAGGATTAACCCGACTACTCATATTTATGCTCTTCATGCTTGGAGAGGGTCTATGTACTATGTTTATATTTCATAGTGTAATCATACTTATGTTCTTCATGCTTAGAGAGGGTCTATGTACTATGTTTATATTTCATAGTGTAATAGGCTTGCTTAGAATAAGTGAGCGTTGATTGTACAATGAGTGGACCTATGTCTACATACTAAATCTTCTTGTCTACCTGCCTATGATGGCAGAAAGGTATGTAATGGTCATTATGACTTGAGTTGAATGAGAAATAATTGTGATTTGATTCCACACAATAAATAAATAAATAAACTAGAATGAGGTTTCTAGCACAAGATTTTTAGAGTTTTCCAGATAAATGTATGAAAGTTGGAAGTTTCCTTAAAGTGGTGGCTGCTAGGAGACTTTTTATGCTATATAATTATAGTCTAACTCTATATTTTCTTTAGGATCCTTGACCCAAAGCACTAAAATTGGCAAAAATTATCTCACCTACTCCAGCAATAGATTTTTACTCCCACTAACATAATTTAAAGTGAAATAACAATTTTGACCTCAACCTAATTAAAAAACTACATCAATACCATCGAGTACTCTCTCTCTCTCTCTCTCTCTCTCTCTCTCTCTCTCTCTCTCTCTCTCTCTCTCTCTCTCTCTCCGCCTAACCGAAGACTCCCTCTGTATATCCACCACCGTCGCTTTCCTCGCTTAAAATTGGCAAGGACCGCAGCTCCGTTTTGCAGAACCGACAACAGTCGTCATTTCAGCCTCGGGTTCCGGCGACCTCCAGCTCTCCATCTCTTCCTTGTCGAGGTTAGAATTTTCACCATGTTTGGCAAAAGCTTCTGCAAAATTTCCATTGATTTTTCGTAGATCAGAGGGATCTACTTTGTAAAAGATAGGCACCACTCGTATAAGAAATGAAATACTCTGAGCAATCTGCTCGTTTGGTTCTACAAGTCAACTCGTCAAGAGTCGTCGTCTGTTGAATGGCGTTGAGACTGCACCTACTAGCTACTTTACATTTACTGTTATTTTGTTGAATTGTTAAGGACACCCATTTTGTAAGCTTATCTAGAATAGTCAACTACCTATTATGGTTCATGACAGCTGTATTGTCAAGGACACCCTTCTCTCTTTATATGCTGTATTGCAAGCCATTTTTGGCTATCAGAGAAATATAACTATGTTTTGATATTTTGCATCTTTCTTTTCTGTTCTTTAGTTTTTGTACCCCATCAAATGGCCCACGCGTTTTTACTTTTTAGTTTCTATCAAATCGATTGCGAGCCTCGTCTTCTCTCTCTTTCTATTATTTTTGTTTTTGTTGGTAAAATGGGGTAGAAGGCAAGGAAGAAAAAAAGAGGGACATTTTTTTTTACTTGGGGGCAATACACGTCTATTACTCTCCAATAGACGTCTGATAAAGGTCTAGTAGAAGGCAATAGATGTTTTGAATTGATATAATTTTCTCATTTTTTTCCCTTAATCAAAGTTTTATTTGTCTAATTTTAAGGAAATTAGTTCTCATTCCGGCAATACATGGCTAATAGACGTCTATTAGGGGGCAGTAAAGCTTTTCGTTGAGGTTTTCTGAAAAGTTCGGTGGGCGGCGACCGGTGACCGGATTCCGGCGAAAGTTGGCCGGTGACAGGGCTCCGGCGAAGTCTCCTATGGTTTTTCTCTTTTCCATTTTCTCTCTCTAAGTAACGAAGGGGTGAGGGTAAAATGGTATTTTAAAAAAATCTTAATAAGGTATTAGGGAAGACATTCTTAGAGTGTTTTGGGTAAGAAGGAATTAAAAAAACTTAATGGAGTAAGTGGGAAAAGAATCTCTAGAAATAGGGTGAATGGACAAAAACCCTTTTCTTTATTAGTTTATTTTATTTTTAGATAATTTATTTGTTTTTGCGTTTATTAGGTTTTCTGAAGTAAAATAAGAAAAGGAAACTAAAAGATGGAAAGTGCTTGGAACTCTAATACAATAAGGATTCTTGATCAACCGAATATTGCTCAATCCATGAAACTACCTAAAAGATGGAGATTTCCTTGGCAAAATCAATGACTTCGCAAGCTTTCATTGGATCTTGCCGGATCAATAAAAAAATTGGATTATGACTTTTACTTAAAGTAAGGAGTTAAAAAGCCACAAGAAAAAAAGAATGAAGCACTTGGAATAGAAAAGACCTTTTGGATGCCATAAGAAAACCCCATCAAGCATAAGAGAGCAAGAAATCATTCAAGCAACTGAAGGAGAAGAAGTAAAGTCGGAAGCCTTGTGCCTTTGTCAACGATCGATCGTATCTATCTTCAGCTTTCTACTACATCGTTGGCCATGCTCTTCCCCTATTTCGATTTTCCTCATATATTTTCAATCTATGTTTATCTCTTGTGTGTTCTTAAACAATATGTGTAACTAATTCCATATAGTTAAGGGCTACTTTAAGCCCTTATGTAAACTTTGATGTTAGCATTTATTAACATGTTTTATGTATTTCATATATTCATTGGTTTATCATTATTTCATTAATTAACTTTGTATGTTTATTGATGGTGCACAACATTAGTATACATGCTAGGTTATAAAACTATGAGTGTCTTGTATGATCATCATGTCTACCTGCATTCTAGAGTAGCGAGGGATTGACTTGAGCCTTATTCACATAAACCAATGTCTAGGTACATTAAGACAATATTAGAATCGACATTGCCTAGCCTTATTCATAATCTTTTGGATCATGATGACTTCTAGGTGAGAGCTGTGCGAGAACATCACTCTAGGTTCCATTCTAGAAGCTAAGTTAAGATGCACATATCATGTACTTAACATACCAAGTAAGAAAGATTGAAAAGTTGAGTTCAACACATCATTGACTTAGCTTGAGTAAGGATATCTGAATGAATTGAATTGAAGCATGCTAATAAATACATATAGGTGTAGTAGTTGTCCAGTGGTGAGAAGTCGTTCATAACTAGCTTTCTTATTATTGATTACAAAACCAAAAATCCCAAAAATAGCTTTCTGTTTTAGAATTTCCTTCTATTTTATGTTTTGTCCATTTTTCTTATAGCAATTCAACTCCAATTTACCCTAAATTTTGTTAGAGTCATCTTCTTGTGTCTAGCTTATGTAGATTTAATTTCATAAATTTGGTTTGACTCTAGATATCGTTTTTATTTACATTTTCATTTAGTATCAATTAGAGTCTGTTTTGCAATTGTTGAATCACAATCCTATGTGGGAGACACACTCTTTCCTATACTATATTGATTGACCATTGTGATTTCAAGAATTTATTTATACGTTTATTTTAGGTGTATCGGTATTTCTTTGGTACTATCTTTGAGTACATGCAAACTATTCCATTGGTTTTCTTTCTCTGACCTAGCGCTCTGCTAGGGTTTTGGGGAGTGCGTATGTTCTCTTCCCTATATCTACTATCTTTGATGACTGTCTTCCAATTTGCTTGTCTAATCGGTGTTTGTTCTTACTTTCTCTTCTTGCGATGCGTGGTTCAACAAAATGCGTTTGGCCAGGTCGAGTCATGGGCGGTTTCGATCCCTGGCTTCGCCCCTTTGGGTGTGGATCATTAGATATAGAGTGGTCTAGATCGGACTGGTTTCTCACTGAGATTGCACCACTGTGGTTGGGTGTGGCTTTTTCTTACAATGGCGATTGGGTCTTTTGGCCGGATGACGAGTGTGTCGCTATCAGATCCAGTTTTATTGTGAAAGGTATCAGAGCGTCTGTTGGGGGCGGTGACGTCTCAAAATTCTTTGGGTCTGTTGACCTTCGTGTATTGACCTGAGTGATCAGAATTTGGCGCTGACCTGGGTGCCTTTCGATCCTGGTGATGGTGCAGTCTTTTTGGCTGCGATCCACGATGGCGGAGGCGGCGGCTTGCTTGGTTGTGATGGAATACTTGGGGTGCCCTTAACAAATTTTCTCTACTGGGCCAGCTGGGCCTGGCGCTGGTTGGAGGGCCTGATGCATGGTTGGATATGGGTGGGTTGGGTCCTACGATCTGTCGACCCCATATGAGTGTTTCGTTTTTGCACTACTTACTGAACTTAATGAAAGGACTGACCTATTTCGATAAAAAGAAAAAAAAAATCTTTGAGTACATGCAATATAACTACTTATACCAATATGCCTCAACGTGGCATCTTATATGAGACTGAGATTGTTTTAGAATAAGTGTAATAGAAGGTCACAACAAAATATTAAAAAACCAATTTCACTACCTTACTTGACGAGAAATTAAAGAGAGAGGTTACTATAAGTATATAACCATATCAATTGATGAATTTCGAATCTATGAAATAAAACCTAAAAGAGAAGCCAACTCTCTAGGTCTTTGCCAATGCTCGAGTGCAAAAACATAGGGAGCAGGCGAGATCATATATGCACGGATGCACCCTGTAGTCCATAATCATGTAGCAGACGTTTCTCCTTCATTACGTCTCTAATAAAAGTTTAGAGTAAATCAAATTTTTCGACTTAACTTAATCATAATCTAATTCCTCACCCTTTACCGACTAACCGTATATCAGGGCTTACAAAGAGAAAATATTCAATTAATCTGATTTTAATTTTTTCATAAAGTAAAATAATATAGAGGATAAATAGTCACAAACAGTCCCTGAAGTTTGGGTAGTTCGACATTTTAGTTCCCAACATTCTAAAACTAGCACATTGGTACCTTATCAAAATTAATCTTTGACATACTTTTAGTACCCCCCATAAATAATACATGTAACTCTTCCATTTTTAAAGGGTATTTTCATCTTTTCCTCTCTCTCTTTTTTCCTGCCACAAAACCTATCATCGTTTTGATCAAGATAATTAGTCACCGATCACTAACTAAAAATAATAAATGCAAAGCATAACTAGTACTAATATTTGCAAAATGAAACGTAATTAAGATAACTACTAATTAACTAACACGAGAGAGAGAGAGAGAGAGAGAGAGAGAGAGAGAGACAAAAATGTCATTGGCAAAAAAGAGGAGTTAACAGTGGGGTGGTTTTAGTTGGACCTCCAAATTTGCTATTTGGACATCTTATATTTAGTATACCTTTAATTTACTTTTTAGAATACTTGAAAAGCTAAGTAAACTTCCTTATTTTTACCAAAACACTCTTGAACATGAGATACAATAATCTGTTACTCTAATTTTTATCTCGATCTCCAACCACGAGAAGAATAATGAATCAAAATCACATGATATTGCTCTCTTATGAGTATGTCTCTCCTCCACCAAAATTAATCAGAGGGTTGGTTATTGATCTTGATATGTTGCTAGAATCACTTTGAATTTGCTAAAAGAAGGATTTGAAGGGTTTTGGGTTGGAAAATTGAGTAATAACCATATCATGATATTCAATTAATTTAGTTTAAGAAAATTTAAAATCATATTATTTTGAATCTACTTTTGTATTAAATGATAGGCCATATATAGAAATTATTATTTTTAAATTATTTTAGGTAAATTATAAAACTATATGGCAATATAAGGAAATTCCAGAAAAAGAAAAAAATAATTTAATTGAATGTTATATTTGGGAAGGTAAGAAGAGTAATTTTTTTTTTCATTTTTCTCACTTTGTCCTTATTTGTCTTTTTATATGATTGACAAAGTCTATTAATAATTGAAAAAAGTTGGAGGTCCAAATATCAAATTTAGAGGTCCAATTAGAACCATCCTTTATTAACAATAGGTGCTAAAAATATGTCAAAATTAATGTTGAGGTACCAATCCGATAGTCTTAAAATGTTAACAACCAAATTGTCGAATGATCCAAATTTCAGGGACTGTTATGATAAAACTATAGGTTTGCTCACCTAAGGGATAGTTTTAAGAGACTGTGAGAGATAAATGCATCTCAACCACATGTATTAAATATAAAAGCAGAAATTATAACAATTTGAAACTGTGCATTTATTTTCAGCCGTCAGATTCACTTGTCCCTCACAGTCCCCTTAAAAACTGTTCCTTAGGTGAGCAGACCTTTGATAAAACTATAACATATAAAATACAAGGGAAAAAAATACAAACAGTACCCGACGTGAGGTCCACTCTGAATTTCTATACCCAAGTTTCTGAAACTATTACAATGGTATCCCAAATAGCTAGCTCAACTCAGCTTTCATACCTGCCGTCCATGACGGCGTTAACTATCATGCCACGTGCTAATTTTAGATGGCTATTCAGGTCATTTCCTTATCTATCTCCTCCACCAAAGCAGAATTGGAGATCCCATCTCCCTCCTCTTGTCGCCTCTTTGGTCTCCGATTCTCTCTCTTCGATTGGTTGTATACCGTGGGTGATAGACAATGGAACCTATATGAGTGTGTTTCTGTCACGCCCCTGATTTTACACACATGAAAATCGATATATATATAATCTCATAATTACATATGCGTGAACGTTCAGCCACCAATACAAAATACCTAGAAACTTTTTCCCCTTTTAACCCAAGTACATATTAATGCCCTGAACCCATTATGTCAATATTGACCCGCTCTACAGAGTCATATATTACAATGCTTACGAATTAAATTGTCAACAACAAAATAAAACGTAAATGCAACTCAAAGTAACTATACAACGGAAGTCCTTATCAACGGTAAAGTCACAAAGATAGCTTTCTACCGTAAAGCTGCAAAGGCCCCCCCTCAGCTTCAGCCACGATTTTCCTGACCTGCAGGATTAACCCCTACACCATTCCATTGAATAGTGCATCGGGTTGCCACACAACAAACCTGGTAAGCTTATGAAGCTCGTATGAGTAACTCAAAACCACAAAGCAAAACACATTTCTTAAGTCACCTCAACCTAAACACGATATACACACAGCTCACACCTACGGCCATCAATTTTATAATCTTTCATATCGTGTCTACATAAGTCAACTGGTGACTATAGCCTCATGTTTAGATTCTCAACTAGCGTCCCATTACACAAATTCAATCAAACAAGACTTCCTCAAGCAATGTTTGATGTCATTCTAACGCCTACGACGAATCCCAAACCACGCTCATTCCCTCCCTCACTAGGAGCCTTTTTGTCATCAACATGACATCAAGGTGAAAAACAATGAATCACATTCCTGTCCTCACCACAGAGTACAATTCATCACCACTATGGCTCTTAATATAAATCAAACCATCAATCAATACAATCAAGAAAAAACAAGGCAATCACATATCAAAACAAGCAAAACAATTCATAGTAACCCCTGCATATAATTTAGTTCAGGAGGTCACATTAAGACAAGCAATTCAAGTCAAAGTAGTCATCGAAGTCCCACACTCTGACGTCTGTAGGTAGCCCCAACCATCACAACAGTCATCTCGATCTTTGTTAACTTAATAACAATTCAGCTCCGTTACCGAGCAGTCATCGCACAGATTCACCAATCATCACGCATATATTCATCACCCTACTAATCATCACATAGATTTCGAGGATCATCACATAGATAGTAATTGTCCAGCTGATCATCACATAGATTTTGCCGGTCATCACGTAGATAGCAATCATCCTATTGATCATCACATAGATTTCGAGGATCATCACATAGATAGTAACTGTCCGGCTGATCATCACATAGATTTTGCCGGTCATCACGCAGATAGCAATCATCCTACTGATCATCACACAAATTTCCCTACACAAGCTACACATATATTTCTACACAAGCTTTACATGACAATCATCACAAAGATTCATCATACTGATGTCATCGATTCATTACACAAATATTCCTACACAAACTTCACATGGAAATCATCACAAAGATTCATCAATACATATATATATTTCACGTAAATACATATATATACGTAGTCATTCACTTAGGAATACCACTAATACCAACTATAGTCGTAGTTAACCTAATAACTCCAAGACAATAGGGTAATCTCGCTCATAACAAATATCGATCATGCTCATAACTAATATCGATCCTGCTCATAACAAATATCGATCATGCTCATAACTAATATCGATCCTGCTCATAACAAATATCGTGAGATTTACTCACAACACGATAAAGGTAATCCGTTCATTAATGAACCTTGTGAAATTATTCATCTTTGAATCCCACTGCATCTTCACACGAGAACCAAAACAAGCATAATCGCTGCAATCCGTTCAACAAGCACCTGAACACATAAGATTCAGTGTACGAATCACGAAGTAATTTAAGTTCGAAACCCCTGTTTTGAACCCAATTCCCCATGAGTAACGCCAATCGAGGCAAAACCTCATTCGAGACCTCCCTAAGTCTCCAAAGTACTTTCACGATCAAGGTGTCCAAACCACAAGTCGATCGGAAGCTTGAACCCTCACGGATCAAATAAATTCATCGATATGAAACGGTAAAAATCATAACAAATCCATTCGAACTCCAAAATTTTCATATTATATATCGAAACGCTCGTATCAACGAGTAGAACAGATATAATACCAGAAACAGTCCCTTACATGGCCGGAACACCACTGGAATGCCACCACAGGACTTGGCGCACCGCCACCGGCCAAAAACTCATTATTTCACAAAACTCCCAACATCAAAAAGCTTCATCTAAGCATGCTTGTGAATTTTCATAACTAGCTCGAAGTCAGAAAACAAGCATAAGGGATCAAAAACTACCTCACAAGCTGTGGATTACTGTTCAATCCGAGTTGAATCAAGTTTCACTTGAATCGATCCAAACAACCACCAAGGATCGATCAAGGAGGCTGCTATGAGCTCAACCAAGAAGACTTGAAGCTTCGCCGACGTCGGAACAAGGATTTCCGACCTGGTCCGAAATCCTCAAACTGCACCGCCTTGCTGCACTTCCTCCACCACGAATCGCTGCAAGAGGCAGCCACAGAGACGACCGCACGAGAGAGGCGAATTGTTCTATGCAGGTTTCAAGGCTAGAGGTCGCCGGAGATCGATGGAAAATCCGGGTCGGGTCAGATGCGGGTGAGGAGAGAGAACGGAGCGTTCTGGTGATTTTCCGGAAATGGTGAAAGTAAATGGAAATAGTAAATTTCCAAAAGTGGAAACTCTATTTATAGAACTTTCCCAAAACTTCCGCAGACCATAACTTTCTCATACGAACTCCGATTAACTCGTTCCGCATGTCCACGAACTCGTATCGACACGCTCTACAACTTTCATGAAGGAAGTTTTTGGAGAATCCCAACTTATAAAAAGTCAACCTTTGCGCCTCCTTAAAACCATACTTTTCAAATAATTAATTCGTCTGAAACACTTCCGCTCGGTCCACGAGCCACGAAACAGTCCTATAACCACAATTTAGATTCGGAAAATCCTCAGAAAATAAATGACGAATTTCCGGGGTACTACAGTTTCTCTTTAAGAGAGGAAGAAAACGGTAAAATTTTTGACTAAAGGAGGCCAGAGATGGCGGCGGGGTGATCGGAAAGAAGAAGGCAGTCGGGTGTTTGTTTGTGTAATCAAGTGTAATGGAACCTGCAAAAATTGATTGGAAAAACTTGGAATGGACATTTGTAGAGGACAAAGCCTACGAGCAGATCAACGCCAAGTGGTTCGATTTCTTGAACCCCAATGACAACCTCGTCGACGACCACACCTGGTTTTGCACTCCCGGTCAGCTTCCTCCTCCTCCTTCTTCTTCTTGTTTTTTTCTTTCTCTGTTTCTTATTAACACAAGAATCATACATTTCTCTGTTTCTACAGTGAGTTTAATAAACTAATAACTAGTCTTCTAATGATAAGCTTTGCCTTGTAATTACCATTATTGACTTCCAGTTATGTTCCTTTTCAGCCTGCGAAGCATTCTAGTTCTCCGAAGAAAAATATTTATGGGGAGACCAGTAGACCCTCAGAGCTCACTAATGGCAGCCTACCAACAAAAGTTAAATGGGTTCTCGCAGGTCCTGGGGGAAATATGTGGAACCCCTTCATAGATGTCTCTAGGGTCGCTGATTCTGTAAAGCAAATGTGGTCTGAGATTTTCAAGTCATCAATCTATGAGGTCTCTCCACTTGGTGATAAAATCCAAAGGCAACCAACATGGAATGCCCAAGAGAGTGATGGAGGAGATGACGGAGGGCGGCTTTTGGAGCTTCAACAGCTTCAAGGGTAGTAGCTTCTCAATAAGAAGGAACGGTTTTACCCCTAAAAATACGCCATGTGGCATACAGGTTAACGCCGTCATAGACGGCAGGTACAATTGTTGGGTCGGATTGGGTTTTTGAGGTACTATTGTGATAGTTTTAGAAACTTGGGTACATAAATTCAGAATGACCCATAGGTTGGGTACTGTTTGTATTTTTTTTCTTCCCAAAATACAAATTAGAAAGAAAAATAATAAAAAATGTGCAAAACTATAAAGTGCTGACTCGCCCACACAGGCTCCGCCACAGAAGAAATTGACTATGGCTTCTGCTGGTTGCCGCCTTATCTCAACTACCTCCTCAGCCACTGTCACCGCCATTTCCTCCT
>LYNE01006825.1:0-11928 GCA_001662545.1 Rosa x damascena | reverse complement strand
GGAAAGAATTTCTTTTTTTGTTGAAAATATCATCCATTTTTTGTCAAAAATATCACTTATTATACAATTTAGCAAATAGTGTAAACTGTGTAATAACGATTTACCCGTAAGAATAAAGTTACACATGGTACATTGTAATATTACAAGAACACACTCCTAGAACACTCAGGACTATGCCCAAAACAAAGAAAATTAACAAGTTCCTAACAAAATTAAAATAAGGAGAACAAAGCTTCTGTTTTATTGGCAATCTTCTCAATAAAAAAATTAAAAAAAATTAAAAAAACATAAAACATAGAGCCTTATTATCCTTCATGCAGATACATAAACTAGAAAAAGATGGTCGATGCTCCTTCTGAAGTGATCGTCTTCATTAATCCATGATCGTCAAATATGAAGACAAACGCTTACAAAGGAGATTAATAGCCCAACATGTGAGTTTGGAAACAAAGCACGCTGATCAAAAAGATAAAAGTACAGGAACAAAAATGACAGAAATTAAAGACTACCGAAACGGAATAGTACAGGTCGGAGGGGATTGTGATCGACATGCTTCCCACCTCAGCCAGACTGTTGTGGATGGGAATACTCATAAACAGTATAGAAGGTCTGAAGTACGGTAAGCAGTAGAACTATGACAGCAGCTAAAGCAGATACGAAAGACAAGGGGGAATCAAAGTACTTGAATTTGAACTCTCCCCATGTCACGTGCAAAACATTTCTCTGGTACTTGTTCACATCTTTGAACAACTTGCATAGATAGCTCTCATCAATATCAAAAGTCACATCTTTACCTAAGGTTCTAAAGAAATTGGCAACTTCCTCGTCGGTTCCAAGATAGTTGTCAATAGGTAGGTGTGCGGATGAGGCAACTCATGAATGCTGCATAACTGGTTATGTACAAGCGTGGCCTATTATTGTACCGATATTGTCCCAACTTAACCACCCGATAGGTGTTGGATTTTAATCACAAAAGGCCTCGGTACAATTGAGTGAGATCCACCCACTTATAAGTTATATTTTTAATTGTCACTTTTTCAATGTGGGATCTTTCATCTCCAACACGTCCCCTTACGTGCAACCTAACTCTAGGTCTGCACGTGAAATTAATTAATCCAATTTCCACATTGGAAATTGGGACACAAGTCTCATATCAGAGACTTAGTCAATACAATCTAAGGCCCACATTGGACATTTGGTAATTTCGATGGCAATACAGGGAACCCCAATTTGGGCTCATGATACGTGCCTACGTCACGTAATTAGAGAAGGACCCGCTCTGATACCATGTTAAACAGCGACAAGCGTGGCCTACCATTGTACCGATATTGTCCCAACTTAACCACCCGATAGGTGTTGGGTTTTAATCACAAAAGGCCTCGGTACAATTGGGTGAGATCCACTCACTTATAAGTTATATTTTTAACTGTCACTTTTTCAATATGAGATCTTTCATCTCCAACACCTTGATGGGCAAAGGAAGTATCGGTGCTGTTCAAATGCAACAAAATTTAGAAATAAATCGGCACGAAGATCATCTAGTAATATGTTTGGAATTTTGAGTACTCCATTGCGAAATTTGATGTCCAAGGAGCTCCTTCCTGCCACGGTCTTGAACTTAATTCCAGACTTATAGAGCTTTCTTGCTGATTTAATCAATTGAACTGACTCGCCTTCGAGAGGTGTTTCTTCTGATTGGATAGTGTCTGCCTTCTGTGTCTTCCGTTTAATTCCTGCTAGTAACTTTTTCACCGCCTCCCATCCGTTCGACTTGATGCCTTTCAGAGATGTTCTTGCAGGTAGGATTGATAGGAGTAAGGAAGGAGTGTTTTTCAACTTCTTGTCTGGAGGTGGATGAGATGGATGATCAAGAGGTTGAGGTGCAAAACTCAATCGCACTAAATCAAGCAAATTTTTGGCTTCAAATTGCTGGTTTAAGACCTTTTTCGGTCTTTCTACTGCGTAACTGATGAATTGCAAAGCGAGCTTGGAAAGAGACAATTGAATATCGTTTCTCAAAGCTTTTGATATTGTCAAACAAGATTTGAAGAACAAAGAAAGGAATTTGGTTCTCCAACCAGAGGAGATCTCGTATGAGATTAGGCTTCACCCATGCCAAGTTAAAAATCGGATCGTCACCATGACTCTGTGGTTGTGATACTAGTCCTTTGAATTCTTTGCAGAAGAGTTCCATAATGAAGAGACCGTCTAGCACCATTATCTCAACTAGATCGCCGCTGCCAAACTTTGATGTTCTCCGAATAGCAATCTCTTATATCATTTTCCCTTGATTCAACAGCTTGCAGGTACTCATCAAGTTTTGGGCCAGTTGATGCTGTTCGAGCAAGCAGATCGCCAAGATATCTCTGTTTGTGCTCCTGCATCATCTGCAGATGTGGTTTTACATAGTGGTAAGGGCCGATGGAGACTACGTGAGGCTGGTAGGTCTTGGGGTGTATTTCCGCAAGGCATTGGGCAACTCTGAAGATGCAAAAAGCCTCGTTTCTGATAAAGTAATTTGGGGTTCACATCCAAAACCAATTGGCAATGGATGGAGTGGTCCAAACCCTTATAAACTCATAGGCAAGGTCCCATTTTTCCTATGTGAGATGAATATATATTCTCAACACGCTCCCGCACGTGTGGCGAATTTTCAAGCCATACACGTGGACAACTTTGGGTGGCGTGGAGCTCGTGTGGCCATGAGACATGCACACGTGGGTAACCCGCTCTGATACCATGATAAAGTAATCTGGGGTTCACATCCAAAACCAATTGGCAATGGATGGAGTGGTCCAAACCCTTATAAACTCATAGGCAAAGTCCCATTTTTCCTATGTGGGATGAATATATATTCTCAACAGTTTCCAGCTGATGGGTGAAGTTGCCACTCTGTTTTCCCTGCTTCGATCATAATGACAGAATGATCTTTTCCTCCATTCGCCATGTCTAAGCTGTAAATTAACGGGAAGAGAACTTGTTAATCACATATTTGAGTATTTGCTCGGAAGTAATTGAATGGAAGAAATTTGTTGTCTGTGGAGAGGGATGATTATCTAGAAAAAGAGGATAGACCTTGCAAATTATTAGCAGAAAATTGAAATAAGTACCACTACCCTAAAAGAAGATTGAATAGAGTGTTTATTATCACAAGAGGCGGAAGATCGTATAAAGTTTTTTGTTGATGCCTAGAACCTTCTCTCTCTAACCCCCTTAGAACCTTCTCTCTCTAACCCCATTTTCTTCTCTGCATTTTATATTTCATCCTCCGACTTGGCAAGAATCTCACCAAAAAAAGAAACGAGAGAAAGATGCTCAAGTTGGGCCTCGTTTTTAACTTGTAGATAACTTAAAGCCCAGAGATCAAGCCCACCTAAAACTTCTGTTGCAGCTAAAATCTTGGTTCAAAACAAAACAATTTTTTTTTCTCACGTTTCGTTCCTTTTTTTTTTTTTTGAATAAGGACGAGTATGGCTGCCCTTAAGCCGTGACTATTGATGAAACCACAAAATACAAAGGGAGGGACATTTTGTCTAAACCCCACATTACAATAAACCTCAAGAGAACATCCCGAAATAATATCAGGATTCTCCATATAACCTATGTATTCGAACAAGCACCATTTAGCAAAGAGTGCAACATTGACTACTCCATTTGCTTTACAGTTGTGGTGAAATACCGGAAAGATATTGCTCACGTGAAGCCATAAACCAAGAATACCAACTTTCCCACTATGTTGCCACCGGAGGATACTACCAGTGACACTTAATTTCATATTGCCACTAGGAGGCTGCAACCAATTGACAAAGCAAGGAACTTGCCGACTCATTAGGACAGACAAGGCACGCTGAGTGCACATACCGAGACAACGCCCACCTATCTCTACCAAAAATTGGTAGGAAATTATTAAAGCCCTAAGGCCATGAACAACTAAATAACATAAATAAAATAAAACAATAAACCTAAAAAACCAGGCTGACCAAACATGACCCAATGACATGGCCCATATCAACCAACCATCCCACAAACCCAGCGGATCCCACAGGCCCAACAACCTCCAAACCCAACAGCACCAGTTATGCGTTAGCGTAACCCTCACACCACCGCCACCACGCAGGCAACAGATGACAACCACAGTCCCGATCCTTAAAATCCAATAAACTAGGACAGATCTAGGATTGAGTCGCGCCAATACTTGATCAATGGCTTTAATCACTGTAGACACAAGAATTTAATGAAAATAAAATTCGTTAAATAATTCGGTCAACACTTAAAATTATGACCGAACAAATTTAGTCAGCATGTGGGTCTCACAAAATGTACACGTGGCTTGTGAGTGTACTTACATAAGCATCTGCAAGCATAATTAGCTATAATGAGCCACGCTCATGTTACTGCCAGCAGTACCAACTACAGCCAACGGTGTGACATACCCAGATCACCGCTGACGTGCCACCACGCGCCTCGCCAAGATAGCATCAGAAGCTCCAGAAGCTAGGAACTGAAGCACATCAGTCCCACATCAAAAACATGGAAGACCTCGGCCTCTTCCCCACCTATAAAAGGTTCTCTCCTCTCTCCTCATTAATTACGCATTCACTACTTACCTACTGTTATTCTGTCAACATAAATACATTGACTAACTTAGGCATCGGAGAAGAGAAGACCGCCCAGCGCGATCTCCCTCTAACGGCGCTTTGTATTTCACTTGACAGGTAGCGGAAGCTCTGAGGACATTGCAAGTAGCGGTCTGCCCATTGGACAAGCGTTAACAAAGACTTGGGCCACCACTCAATTTTAAACATTAACATTGGCGCCATCTGTCGGAACCCTTGAACAAAAGGCCATCCCACCACAACAATCACCATGACTAACGGTAGCGGGGGAAACGCTGAGGAGCAAGCGGATCAATCTACCAACCTCCATCCCACCAACCCCGCGGCTAACATTAACCCAGCGGTTAACGTTAACCGAGCATTATTCAGCACTCCGGTCAACCCTAGGGCTCATCCCAGGTCCCGTTAACCCAAACTGCAACGGAGGCACGACCAGGCAGCAGTCGCCTACCAGGCCAGGATCTCGCCGCTATGTATGAGCTGGCATTGGCAGACCTCCACAAAGCGAATAGGGAGCGCGAACAAGAGTACAGAGAAAAGACCGAGGCCCAAAAGCAGGTGGCCACGCTAATGTCAAAATTCAACGAACTGAAAAGGGCGCTGGAGGCAAATGCTAACCCAGCGCAGAGCGAGCAATCGTGGAGCACCACACGTAGTCGACCCAATACTTGCGGATTGGTACCCATACTAATCATACAGATGCAGGTACCGCCGAACCCACTAGAACTATTAGGAATTGGCCCACCTCCCTTGCCCCACCTAATGATGGAATAGGAAGCGGAGTCACAGCCGCACACCAACCGCTAGGCAGCTAGGGCCAGGATTGAGGGCAATCCACCTGTCCCCAGGAGGGAGCTGGTTCAGCGGAATCTCCAGGTAGGGCTCGCTGGAGACACAACCGCCCTAATCCTGGAGAGGATTCGGCAATTAAAGAAAAGGCTAATCCGAGCAAAGGCAGGCGCCCCAGCGGCAATCCCAAATCCGCTCTTTGCGACCAGACCAGGTCCATTCACTGCCAGGATCTTGCAAGTCGTCAGACGAGCATATGCAAAGACACCAAAGATGTCACATTACAACGACATGACCGACCCCTTCGTCCACATGGACACCTTCAAAAAGGTCACTAACAACAAGGGATTTGATGATGCCACCCTCTGCCACTTGTTTAACGAAACATTGGATAGTGAGGCGATGAGTTGGTTCTTTGAGTGCCCACCGGGATCCATCGACTCATTCCAGACACTATCAAATGTTTTCCTATCTCAATTCATCCTGCTAGCCGCCGGACATCACAACACAAGTCAGTTGTTTAACGTCAAACAGGGCGTCGAGGAAACCTTGAAGGCATTCGTCACTAGGTGGCTGGCGGCAGCATCTCAGTGCCGCGATCTTGACAAAACAATGGCGTTGGCAGCCTTTAAGCAAGGACTCCTCAAGGGGCTATTTCTCTACCACCTCAATTACAATCACCCAAATGCCACATATGACCACGTCATGGGCGAGGCAGTCATCCATGCATAGGTAGAATTCATCACATATGGAGAAACCCCACCATCACCGCCAACATCGGCAAAGTCCACTCAGCCCCCCTCCAGCCATCAGGAAACCGCTAATAAAACCTCTTCTACGTCGCCAACTGATAAGAAGAGAGAGTGGCAATAGGGCAACTACCAGAGCAAGCGGCAGAAGGACCAATATTACAACAAGGGCAACCGCTCATCCCATGGGGATAACCGTAACAAACAGACGGAGTCCTCTCAGTGGTAGGCAGTGCTTACAGTCCTCACAGCCTCATATGAAGAGATATACGATCAGTGCAAGGACCAAATTCTACCACCACCCCCAAGAAAATACCTAAGGGTGGGGAAACTCAAAAACACCGGCATGTGGTGTAAATACCACGAGGACAACGGTCACAACACCAACAACTACAATGCTCTCAAAATAGCTATCGAGACTCTGTACCGTGATGGTAAGATGGAACAATTTAAGGTGCGCCAACATCAAACCCATGCGCCGCATCAACACCATCGACGGCGGTGCCCCAATAACCAACATGTCTCATAGGGCGAGAAAGAGTTATGCACATGCTAACCACCCCAAAGAAGTTTGCAACATCTGCTATGACAGATCAGCTAAGCTCCCAAAGTCTAGCTAAGAACCCATCACCTTCTTGGAGAAGGAGGAGCGCGGAATACATCTGCCCCACGACATCCATTCTTGATCGACGCCATACTCAACAAGTGGTCAGTGGGAAGGGTCCTTGTTGACAGCGGATCCGCTGTTAATGTCATATTCCATGGCTACTACAACCAACTCCAGCTGAACATAAAATTGCTCCAGGATCATGAGCCGCTGCTCAGTTTCTCTGATGACGTCACACAACCGCTTGGTTCTGACTACATGCAACTAGTTATCGGCGCTAGTCCCCGCACAGCGGAGATACATACGGAGTTCATCATCATCAACTGCTTTAGTTCGTATAATGCCATCATCGGTCGACTGGCACTCAACAAGCTCAAGTGTATCATAGCTGGATACATGCTTCTCATGAAGTTCCCCACACCCAATGGGACGGGATGTGTGAAAGGAAGTCAGCAGCTGGCATGAGAGTGCTACTCAACGACTGTGGCACGGTGAACACGCAGCTATGAGATCCTAATGGTAGGAAACAGATCACCGTTGGAAAGTATTTTTGAGGACCCTAGGGATGACGAGGAGAAGTATGTCAAAAAGGAGCCTGTCAATCTAGAAACATCCTTGAAGGTTATCAGCATCTCCGACGAACACCATGAGCAGACAGTCTGCATTGGCGCTCAACTAGCCCCAGAGACTGAACTCACCTAGTTTCTACGTGACAACGCTGCCGTCTTTGCATGGTCCTACGCTGATATGTCGGGCATCTCCCCTGAGATTATCACACACAAGTTGAGCATAAAACCGTCCTTCTATCTTGTTAAGCAGCGGCGAAGGGTCTTCGATGAAGAGAGATATCATGCAATAGGGGAAGAGGTCTCAAAACTTCATAACATTGGGTTCATCCGCCAAGTTAATTACCCTAAGTGGATTTCCAACTTGGTCATGGTCAAGAAGCCCAGCGGAAAGTGACGGAGGTGTGTCGACTTCAAGGGTCTTAACAAGGCATGCCCAAAGGATAGCTTCCCGCTACCCCATATTAATCAATTGGTCGATGCAACCGCTGTACACGAGCTGCTCAGCATGATGGACGCCTTCTCCTGCTATAATCAGATAAAGATGCACCCCAGTGACCAGGAATGCACCACATTCACCACCGATAAGGGCCTATACTGCTATAATGTCATGCCTTTCGGTTTGAAGAACGCCGGTGCTACTTATCAGCTGTTGATGAATGCCATGTTCGCGGAGCATCTCGGCTAGAAAATAGAGGTATACGTGGACAACATGTTAGTCAAAAGCATCAAGGCCAGCAGACACGTGGCAAACCTCAGAATCATATTCGCCATTCTCTTGGATTATGGCATGCGCCTCAACCCAGAAAAATGTTTCTTTGGCGTCACCGCCAGCAAATTTCTGGGCTACATCGTCAGTGAACGGGGCATAGACTCCAATCCTGACAAGGTGCAGGTCATCCTCAACATGAAGGCTCCGGAATGGAAGGTGCACGTTCAGAGCCTCCAAGGCAAACTAACTGCCCTCTCTCGGTTCATCTCCAGACTCACTGACAGGTGCCTCCCATTTTTCAAAGTTCTAAAGAGGACCTACAAGAAGGTAATTGACTGGACACCAAATTGTGAAGTGGCATTCCAGAGCTTGAAGGAATACTTGGCATCAGTCCCACTTCTTTCCATTCCTGTACCAGGGGAGGTACTGTACATCTACTTGGCGGTATCCCCTTCAGCGGGAAGCTGCGCCATTGTACGACGAGAAGGCCAACAGGAGCTCCCCGTATTCTACGACGATGGGGGCATGAATGGGGCGGAGACAAGATATACCCCCCTGGAGCAGCTCGCTCTCGCACTCATTGTCTCGGCTAGACGCCTCTGCCAATACTTTCAGGCCCACACCATTCATGTCTTAACAAACAAACCGCTGAAGCAGGTAATGCAAAACCTTGAGCACTCTGGGCGCCTCAGCAAGTGGGCCATCGAGCTCAGCAAGTTCGACATTGACTACAAGCCAAGGACAGCCATGAAAGGCCAGGCAGTGGCAGATTTCATCACTGAGCTCACTGAGCGTCAGGATGAACCTAACAAGGGGCACAAGAGGCCAGCACAGAAATGGTAACCGCTGAGGAACCAACCCCCCAGCAGCAGTCAAACTGGAACCTCCACGTAGACGACTCTGCCTGCGCCAAGGCCTGCGGCGCCGAAGTCATCTTGACTGGACCAGGGGGACTAAACATGGAATACACGTTAAAATTCAATTTCAAAGCCTCAAACAACATGGCGGAGTATGAAGCGCTCATTGCCGGCTTACTCCTCGCCATCGACTCAGGAGCTGACAGTGTCAACATATTCAGCGACTCTCAACTAGTCAACAACCAGGTTAACGACAGCTTCCAGGCCAAGGACCAGCAGTTAGTGGCATACTTGGGGTATGTCAAGACACTACTCAAAAAATTCAAATTTCACACCATCACACAAATTTCCAGGGAAAAGAACGCCAAGGCTGACTCACTGGCAAGACTAGCAACCGCCCAACCACACCAAAGTCCAGCGGACGCAAGAGTGGAGTGCCTTGACAAGCCAAGCATCACCAAAACCCTGGCGGAGATCTTCAACATTATATTGAGGTCAATCCCAGCTGGATGGATGAAATCATAGAGTACAAGCGCAATGGAACACTGCTCACTGACAAGATCGAGGCATGGCAACTTAAGCGGAGGGCAACCCGCTATAACATCCAGAATGGCAAGCTTTACCGCCAAGGGTTCACCCATCCCAACCTCCGGTGTCTGACCCCAGAGGAGGGAAAGGTTGTTCTTGCCATGATACACGCTGGGGAATGTGGAAACCACTCAGGCGCCAGGTCTCTAGCCAATCATACAATGCGACAGGGCAACTTTTGGCCCACTCCCAGTGACGACGCCAGGAAGGTCTCCAGATCCTGCCACAAGTGTCAACAATACGCTAACCTCCCCCATGCCCCGGTGGAGCCCATGTCGATCACCATTGGCCCATGGATCCACTCCACGTGGGGCCTGGACTTGCTTAGGAAATTCCCTCCGCTAAGGGCCAGTTCAAGTACATTATCGTCGCCATCGACTACAACAGTAAGTGGATAGAGGCGGAACTGCTGACGGCCATAACTACCGCCAAGGTAACTCACTTCCTCTGGACGAACATCTATTGCCGCTACGGCGTCCCCCACACAATCATCACAGACAACGGCACATAGTTCAACAACAAGGAACTCATATCTTTCACCACTAATCTAGGCACCAAGATGAGTTTTGCATCTGTTGCTCACCCCTAAACCAACGACCAAGTCGAAGCAGCAAACAAGATAATCAAGAAGCTGCTGATACGTCTAAAAGATGTACAACTTAAACCTTGCACTCAAATGTCATCGTTGATAATATAGTGATCAAGCAAGGGTCATTACCTGCTGAAGATTGTTCCTAAACTACTAACCAAATATCACAAACTACTCTAAACCATGCTACTGAACAGTTAACGAAAATAAATTAATGAACTAACCTAGACTCGATGGAATTTTCTGAAAATTTTACAGGACACTAAAGACACATTGAATAACACGTATACAAAATTTTAGAATAATCGGTAGTGATTTGATAATTTAAATAATTCACATAAAACTGAACACAGTAAGATAACAAAGCAGAAACAGATTTTATAGCTTTAAAACTATTGATATAAACAAAGCTAAGAACTCATTCTCCACCACCAAACACACTCAATCATATCAAAGCTCAGTTATGGAATCCTAATTCCCAATTGAATTTACCCGAAGTTAACTCACAAGCTCGAACTAATCCATTACCCTTTCTTAGTTCCTCGTTAAGTGAATACAAGCTCACCACTTAATCTATTTCCGATTATGCAACCTAGACACAAGCTTGCTAAGTTTAACATATCAAAATCATTAAGCAAGAAAAGGGTTTGGATAAATCTAGGGTCACAAGTACATTGTAGTCTTGCTAAACCTAGGGTTTGAGTCACATGTAATTCAAGAAAACATTTTGCTACTCAATTGGAATCAACACACGACATATACGAATCTAGTGTTACTCCTAGCATTAGAACTCTAACCTCTTCATTTAGTTGTGCACCTAAAAAAACAAGCAAAGATTCATCTTGTAGACACGGTGAAACAAACACTCAATTGATAATATAGAAAACCAAAAACTGAATTGTCATCAATATGAATTGAACATGTTTGGGGCTTTGAAATCGCCCCTAGCTACAAAAGTATTTAGCTTGACATAGTCATGAAGAAAACAAAAACTAGAAGAAAGGAATAGGAAGAGATGGCGGCTAGCTGAAGGCAGAAGATGTCGTTCTCTCCTTTCTCTTGTGCGGCAGAATGTACGTCTCAACTGAACGTCTCCCTCCTTAATTGCTTAGGTTAGGATATTTTCACTTCTTCTCCTTTTAGGATTCAAGTAGCTTAATTCTCCTCTAAGATTCCTAATAATTTTCACCCATAAAAAATATGTCATATATCTCTAATAAACAGAGATATTCAGTTAATACTCGTCGGTGGGCTTCTAAAAGGAATTTGGGCCTCAAATCGTGGATTTCCGTCAAAGTGTCAGATTCTCAGACTGCCCGACCTTGCTGTACTAAATTGGCCATAACTTCTTGTAGAAAAATGATATGAATGAACCGTTAAAAGTTCTGGAAACTAGACATCCAAGGCTTTCCAAGCATATAAAGTTCACTGTCTATTCGTTCTGAGCTGCTCTCAATTTCATGTCGAAGTTGACTGATCTGCACAGGCAGATTTACTGATTTAGCTTCCTTTCTTCTACTTTGCTCCATAACACCTACAAAACATAAAAATAAAGTAAATGACTCAAATAGATAGAAAACTAGCTAAGAAAACATGAAGAAATCAACACAAAATCATGTACATTTATGAGCTTATCAAATTCCCCCACACTTATCTTTTGCTAGTCCTCGAGCAAAACAAAAGAAACTAACTGCTATAACAAAAGACACGGACCTAATGTCTTCCAAACATCTCAGATAACTTATAATGCCCACTAGTATGATCAACAAAATTCAAGCAATCACATATCAAAATTCACAATTTCACTTAAGAGCTAATTTATTTTGATAACCATAGTGCTAAATTTATAATACAT
>LYNE01006822.1:0-16943 GCA_001662545.1 Rosa x damascena | reverse complement strand
CCCCCCCCCCCCCCCAACCCATGTGATCATCAGTTTTTTTTTATAGTTACAAAAAGGTAATAATAGTAATCATTTTATAAAGAATAAATATAATAAGAGAACAAAGTCAAAATATTCCCCAAGTCATTAACTAGGTTTTCTATGGCTTCTCTATTGTTCGGAATCAATTGGTACTCTAGTTCCCTCTCTCAAATTCTCAATATGCAGAAAGTAATAAAAGTACTATATGATTTCATCATTCATAGTGTTTTGCGATTTTTTTTCGCAGTAATATAATTCTCTTTCTTACTTATCTATACTTATTTATTACTTCATTGATCAAATCATCAATTAAGTCCTTCTACCATTTCAAATTTGTTCGATTCTCTTTTATGTTTTTTTTTTAAGTAATGATTTCATTCATAGCAAACACAGGTTAGAATGACCTAATACATGTTCCCACCCGGGGAATATGTGTCATTACACTTGAAACAAGTCCGCTCCTTTTGCAGGAGCCTAGCAGAATAATATAATTCTAAACTAAGAATAATAGCAGACAAAGTTCCTGGTACCAATGCGCTCAATTGCGGTACACCAAAGAACTTTGCACCTAGATGTGTAGAATCATCGATCATTCTGTAGGCAAAGTACCAAAGCTAGGATCCCTAAATACATAGGGAATTATTGAAAGTAAACATAGCTACTAACATAGAGTTGGGCTTAGGCCAAAACCTAGCCCAAAATAGCCAAGATCCAAGAACTCCAACGGAAAGCCCACTCAAAGGCCCAGCAGGCCAGGCTTGACTCCAGCCCCGCAGCCATCTCCGCTCTTGAAACCCCGCACATAGTTCCAATGAAGATTTGCATGAGGTTGCTCCGCTGTGATCCCCGCCGCCACAGAACAGACCCACCGCAGAACATGCCGCCTCCACCTTCCTCACACCGAAGCCACCCCAATCTAGTACCCTGTCGACCCACGCCGCCGCAGATCTTGAATCTCAAACCCCTGCAACTGTCGTCCGTCGAAGAAGCCAGAACCGAGTTCCACCAAAACCCGCAGACTCAAAGCCACCAGAATTCGAGATGCAAACCAGAAACCGAAATCAGAACCCACCTGCAAAAACTTTCGAGCAACCCCCGCACAGATCGAGTTCGATCGTATAGTGCAATCCCCATCCGGCAGCGGCGTCGGCGAGGCCCAAAGGCCAGCCTAGAGCCACCACCGAACGAAGAAAGTGATCGTGCAGAAAGCCACCGCCGACTGTGCTTAGGGTTTGAGAGAGGAAAAGGTAATAGAAATTCTCTTTTATGCTTTATTCGATCCTAGTCGTTGTTTATATACAATTTTTTTGTATCCTTATACTGTGTTTTTTTTTTTACTTTCAAATTATATTATATTAATTTGGTTGTATGATTAATACTTTATATTTGGACCCCCCAAAGTTAAATCCTGGTTCAGCCCCTGAAGAGAAGAAAGAAAAAAAGAATAAAACGAGAGTACAAGATGAGAGGTGAAAAATAAATTTCACAACATGTAGCTCGATTCCACAACACAGGTATATAGAAAAATTAGAATGAAAGCTGTAAGTTATCCAAGTGGGAATTCTATAAGAATAAAGGAATATTTTTTTTTTTTTTTTGAACATTGAATAAAGTTTTTTCTTTAAAGAAAAAAGTTGGAGTCTACTAATTAGCAATGGAGCATGAAGTGATAATTTGAGTATTCAATCTTAATCTTGTTTAGTGAGTGCTAACTAAGCATTCCACCACCGTCTTAATAAACTAACAATTTGTTAATCCACCTCAAATTAGTTGTTAACCAACAAGTTGAACCAGCTGCTCTCTTTGGATGCATGCAAATTTAACTATGTTTTTTTTTTTGTTCTCTTTTCTAATTCACCAAATTGTAATTATATTACTTAATTGACTTTCTGATATTGGTTCTACAAGAGATGGTGCAGACCTGCAGCAGCAGAAAGTGAACTACTTTTTCTCATGGGAAAACTACTTCACATACTTGAAGAAATTAAATTTGATCAGCCTAGTATTTTCACATTGTTTTTGGAGAAACACTAAATTCGCCAAATTTAATGAAGAAATATGATGCTTAGTTGTGCAAATTTAGAGTGTAGTAATGTTAATTTCTTTTCTAGGGTTTTGATATCGGGTTGGGGTGATCGAGGGAATGAGGGTTAGGGCAATCAAGGGAATGAGGGATTGGATCAAAATTAGGTTCTTTATCAACATTTTAATGTAGAGAAATGTATTGTCCAATGAATCAAATGCTAATTGGCATTGTGCAGGAGCGTTCTATACGTGGCTTTCATTAGTAAAGTTTAAGGTTTAAATTCATTTTACCTCCTCAAATTTTACACATAAAATCATTTGTGTCCCCGAACCTTTAACTGATCAGATATGCCCTTATATATACTCTCTAATATGCTCCATCATAGTAATTAGTAAACTAATTTGTCAATTTTTTTTTCTGAATTGGTGACGATGAGAGTCAACTTAGGATCAATTTTAGCATTGGCATGTAAATGATGTGTTTCTTGCATGACAGAAGTCCAAAGTGTAGTTTAAGTGGGCAATGTTATATTAAGGAATTGATGGACTAGTTAAGGATTGATTATAATCGATCAAATTGGAGAATACAAGGACACAAGCGATCAAACTAAAAGTTCGGAGGCACTACCGATTTTAGATGTAAAACTTTGGGAGGTAAAATTATTTTAGCTCAAAGTTAAAGAACACAATCATTTAGTACCACTCATTAATGTTACATGTGTGTGTGTGTGTATGAGCTTCTTTTATGAGTTCAAGTACTGTTGTCTTTCCCCTGCATGGTTCTGTATTCGTTTTATTGAAATTTATCGTACGTGATTCATGAATTTACCCTTGAATAATTGAATCGAGAATACAATAACTCAAAAAGATAATGCAGTATGTGTTTGCTTCACTTGTATGTCACGGCCTTAGCTTATATCCTAAATAAAGATTTGAGTTTATCCTTTTCCCTGGCAATGTGGTGCTTAATTTTACTCGATGTTATGAAATATTGTTTCGATAGGAGAAGATTTACAATGAAACAAGAAATTAAACAACATTAATCAGTCAAAAAGTTATATAAGGAAATCACCATGTGATTGCTGGATAGCCTTCATCATACAGAAATAGAAAAATTTATTCCTTATTTCCAAACTCAAGCTATAGTACTCTGATGTCTCTTCAATGACTATGATTGTGATAGAAGTAGCCCAAACTCAAGTCTATGCCTTCAGAACCGATCTTTTCCATTTTCTCCTTGATAAGTTCATGCACAAGCTTAATGAAAAAGTGAAAAACTGATTTACTCTGCCGATTTCTCTACCTCTATCTCATTACGATGTTCACAGCTCTGTTCCATTCACTAGTTTTCTGTACCCAAAGCTTATTTTAGCTTCTTGGATGAGAAAAAATAAATATTGCATGGACACAAAACTGAGAGATCGAGTGCTTGTGAGCTTCGGCCTGCAATTGGGGCATGTCGTTTACTTTCATGATATATGGTGCTTAAAGTGAGTTGGAATCAAGTGGCCGGATGCCATAGAAAAAGAAAAAGCAAAGTAAATTCTCTTTCTTTCCAAGACTAGATTACAAGATAGGTAGCTCTTTGCATCTTCATTCGTCCAGAATTCGTCTAAACGTTAGTTTTGAACGTACCATGATCATTTCTTCTTTAACCCACTCATCTGTGCTAGTTTGCTGCTTGAACTTTAAAAATTAAAAGGATTAAATTCTGCTTATTACCTTGTACTTTCAATGGTTCATCAGTTCAGTCCATGCATCTCTAATTTAATCAGAAAAGTCCTTGCACTCTCTAATTTCATCAAATTAATCTAATCCGTCACTATTCCATCAATTTTCGTTGTTAAAATGCTGACGTGGGACCTTCTCACAGAAAAGATTCCCAAACTACCCATCGCTAGGCAGTCCGCCAACGCGTCAGTGTTGTGAATGTAGGTGGGTAGTTTGAAAATTTTCCCCGAAAATTGACGGAGTGGTGATAAATTTGATCGATTTGATGAAATTGGAGAGTGTAAGGACTTTTCTGATTAAATTATAAGTGCAGGGACTGAACTAATAAATCCTTGAAAGTACAGGGTAGTAAGCAGAATTTAGTCCAAATTAAAATATACAGAAGGGACTAAAGAGTGAAAAATTTACGAATGCTAGTTTGCTGCTTGACTGCTTGAGGTACCATTACCCTTTTAAAAATGGATAAAATTAATTTGGTAGCAGGGAATAGAGCATCATCAATTTTGAAAAGAAAAATGTATGTAAATGATTATGTGTAACTTGATTAGTGTCAATTGGAGTCGAAGGATCCCGTTGAAAGAGAAATGTAGTAAACAAAATCTGATGTTGACGAGTGATGATGATCAAAAAATGAAACTCAATAAATCATGTGCTGTGGTAATCTTTTTCCATGGCAGAATGCGAGAATTACATAAAAGATCCTCTGTACTTTCAATTATTTTTGCTTCATTATCTGTCATGAGAGAAAAGCTTATACTTTGAAGGAGATCAATATTTCCAGGTGTGTGGGGTACATTAGATTATCCTCAAGCCAAGCATATAAATGGAAGCCTCTAATTGCCTTATTCTCAATCCAAGTATTATTCTCTCTTTCTATGTTCTTTCTTTTTAAGTATTATTCTTTCTTAAACTGATTATGTACATACAAATGCTAATGTGCTTTTAGGAATAGAATATGACGATGTTAGAGCCAAGTAAAGTATTGCCGCAAGCTTTTCTACATTTATATGTCAAGCAAAAAATTTAATGATTACTCTCACACCATCTATCTGTGTATATATAAATTGAGAGTTCATACATCCACAGGAGACCAATGATTAGAAAATCTATCACTTAACTAATTGTTATCAAATATGGCAGCTGAATTTCTGCTTACTTTTGGTGCTGAGGGTGTGCTGAAGAAGGTGTCTTCACTTGTCAATGAGCAAATCAGTCTTGCATGGGGGTTCAAAGGAGATCTGAAGAAGCTAGGCGAGTCGTTATCACTAATCCAAAACATGTTAAATGATGCGGCAGAGAAACCACAAGCTCTGGATCGAGGCAAGGCAGTGGAAACATGGGTGAAGAAACTCAAAAGCATAGCTGATGATGCAGACGATGTCCTCGATGACTTCAACTATGAAGTTCTTCGGCGTAAGGTTGAACTGCAAAACCACATGAAGAGGAAGGTACTTAACTTTCTTTCTGCATCCAATCCCATTATATTTCGCCTTAAAATGGGAAATAGGATAACGCATATCAATGCATCACTTTTGGATCTCAAGAGTGAGGCATCTCTCATTGGATTAATTGCAAAAAGAATAGATGCAACTCCGCAAGGTGTACGGCCGGATAGAGATCCAACCGACTCATTCTTTGAGATGGATGAAAAGGTCATTGGAAGGGAGGATGTTGTGTCAAAAATTGTTGAGAGCTTGACCAATCAGCAGATCAATCTTTCAGTTATGGCCATTATAGGAATGCCGGGATTGGGAAAGACGACTTTGGCTAAATTAGTGTACCATGAACCTGCCATAGATACACACTTCCATAAAAAAATATGGGTGTGTGTTTCTAACATTTTTGAAGTGAATACGATTTTAAGCCAGATGTTAGAATCTCTAAAGGGGCATAATGCAGGAATGACGAACCGAGATGCATTGCTTAAATCTCTTCAAGAAGAGCTAACAGGGAAGAGATATGTTCTTATCTTAGACGATGTTTGGAATGAAGATAGTATAAAATGGGAAAGTTTGAGGAGTTGTTTGTCAAAGCTCAATTCTGCTCCGGGAAGCAACATCATCATCACTACTCGCAGTGCCAAGGTGGCATCAATTTCAGAAACACTTACTCCGTGTGAATTGGACAAACTATCAAATGATGAATGTTGGTCCATCTTGAAGCAAAGAGCATTGTTTTCAGATGGCAATGATCCAGACCGAGAGAGAATTGGAAAGGAAATTGCTACGAAGTGTGGAGGTGTCCCATTAGTGGCAAAGGTATGTACAAGTATAACCAAACTTCCCTTTCCAAGTTTTTCTTGTTTTATTCTTATCTTTTGCCAAATTTGTGATAAGAGCAGATAGAAAGTAATAGAATATATGCTACAAAAATAAGAACAACATTCAATGATTTATTTTAGTAATTTGTTACATTATACGCGAATAAAACAAGTACTTACGTTTTTTTGCAAAAATACTTCCGTACTCTATATTTTTTAAAGGAACTCGTTAAATTTCCCAAACCTTTGAAGCCAAAAATATTATACATGTGCTATACACGATTTTTATGTTTTTTTTTTTTTGTATTTTACGCATATTATTAAACAAAAATGACTATAAGTTAATAATTTTAATTAAAAAATTAATTATTTAATTAATTAAAAATATTTTGCCGAACTTTTAACGAACTATTTGATAAAATATCTAAATAATACGCGTACGTATTTTTCGCGTACTATACACGTCCCCTTTTTTACTAACTATATTTTTTTATAGAACTAGACGTGTCACAATTAAGTCTTAATTAACTTTACTAGAGTGCAACCTACCATTTGCTCATTCCATCAATCCATCCTACTTTCTAATTAAATCCTGCTACAATAATTTTTCAAAATTGAACTTTGCTTATTTAATTATCCGAAATTTTGCAAAACACATATTTCAACTTGAACTAAAATTTAATTTACCATTATGTCCCCATTAATATCTACCTTTAAACTTTAGTTGCCAAAATATCCTATTTACATTCTAATTTACATGATGGAAAGTTGAAAGAAATTTTATGATTAAAACTCATTAGAGAAATTTGAAATATCTTCGAATATAAGATTGCAAATCAAAAAAGTGCAGAACGTTGATTCATGGGATAATAATTAATCAATGATTTTTTTTTCTATTTCAGTTGTCGGTTTTTTCCCCTTTGTATTATATTCATTGGCGTATTTTACGTGTATAGTACGTTTGATGTTGAAAAAACTTCAAATTTACCCAATCAATAAGAACAATATAACAAAAATAGGTTTTTTTTTTTTGTTTTTTCCTGAATTATACGTGTATAGACATACAATAAATGCTATACGCATTTTAGCTAATAGAGCTCACTGATATAGGAATGAATGTAGTGGAGTGGGGATAAAAACAAAGTAATTTGCTCTGATTTATTTATAGCCCTTATTTAGAAAGAACGAAAAAGTTGCATTGAAAATAAAAATCACAACAATTCAATTGACCAATTGAGTGTTCACATCAAAACTGACCAATTGAGTGTTCACATCAAAACTGTTGGATTGGTTATTAAATCCAAGCCCTCCCCAGACAGTTTTTAGAATAGCCCGACCGGCCAGCCACTCGTGGAGATGGGACTTGCAAATTTTGAATCTAAAATGGAAAGTTTGGGTGGTTTGCTACTTTGCTTCCATTAGAAATGGCGTTGTAGTGCAATCCAATTATGGGATGTCATTAAATTGGTTTGAGCGGATTTCTTTTACCGGAAATGAAGTGTGTTCTCTATTTTTTCCCCTTCTTTTTTCTTTTTCGGTCTTTTTTTTTCTTTGCTCCTTTTTCCAAGTTTTTTTATTAAGTGGATAGACTTTTAAGATGTGTTTTTTTTTAAGCTGTGTATTGTACATGAAGTTAACTATTTTACTTTAGAGCACACTACTTCACCTTGTTAATCAATACGTACATCAATGGATTTTCTAAATTTTTAGCTGTATAATTACAGGTTTTAGGAGGCATGATGCGTACTAAAAATAGTATAGAAGAATGGTTGTCAATTCAAGCAAGTCAAATATGGGAATTACCCGAAGGAGATCAAAGAATCATGTCTGTTTTAAAGTTGAGTTTTCAAAACTTGAAATCATCACTTTTGAAACAATGCTTCGCATATTGCTCAATGTACCCGGAAGATTTCATAATTGAAAGAGAAAAGTTAATCCAACTATGGATGGCTCAGGGATTTCTCCATCCTTATCCTGGTCAATATATGCAACAAATGGAGGATATAGGTAATGAGTATTTCAATATTTTATGTCAAAACTCCTTATTCCAAGATGCTACCAAGGATGAAGATGGAATTATAAAGGACTGCAAAATGCACGATCTTGTGCATGATCTTGCAAAAGAAGTTTCCAAATGTGAGAGTTTAATGCAGGATTTAAATAATGTGATGGAGGATCACGATACATCTGAGATTCGACATGTTTCACAAGTTTCTACTTCAACACTAGAAAGAATGTTAGAGTTAAGTACTGCAAGGTGGCACTCTCTATTTATGAGTGATGAAGTCTCCATTACCATTTTCCTAAAGTTGAGAGTTTTGCGTGTCTTAGATTTACAATGGGCATATTATATACAGGAATTACCGAATTCAATTGGCAAGTTGAAGCATTTGAGGTATCTAGACATTTCCTTCACAAGTGTCCAGGCACTCCCAAAATCTATTGGCAAGCTCTATAACCTTCAAACACTGAGAATGCATGGTGCTATATATCTCAAAAAGTTGCCACAGGAAATGAAAAACTTGATCAACTTGAGACATGTTTATTTTGATAAGGAAATTAGGATTCCAGCTGGGATATTGGGGCAATTGTCCAATCTTAGAACATTACCTTACTTCAGTGTGGGCAAGGAGATGGGACATGGAATTGGAAAGTTAGGTGGCTTGAAGCAATTGAAAGGCCAACTGACTATTTTGAATCTAGAACATGTGAAGAGTGAAGAAGAAGCGAAGAAGGCAAAATTGGAGGAGAAGAGAGATGTATGCGAGCTAAAATTTAAATGGACAAGAGACGGCAACAATGAGGAAGGGTTGGAGAGTAGCACAAGCAGCAGCAATGAGGAAGGGTCAGAGAGTAGCACAAGCAGCAGCAATGAGGAAGGGTCGGAGAGTAGCACAAGCAGTAGCATTAACGATGAACATGAATATGTACTAGAAGGCCTCCGGCCAGATACTAATTTGCAAAGGCTGCAGATTGAAGGATTCAGGGGTGCTAGATTTCCGTCATGGGTGATGTGTCTCAACAACTTGAAGAAGATTAAATTACACAACTGCCCCAATTGTGAAGGAGTTCCAGCACTGGGTCAGCTACCTAATCTTAGACATGTCGAGATTAGGTGGATGACAAACCTAAAACATTTGGGAGCTGATGGTCTAGACTCGTTCCCTCTTGTTGAGCATATGAGTATAGAGGGTTGTCCCAGCCTAGAGTCGATTCGGATCACACAGGGCATTGCTTCTCTCCGTGAATTGATCATAAAGTATTGTGATGGATTGTCAAGCCTACTAATTGGGCCCGATTGCTGCACCTCTATTCAAAAATTGGTTATTCAGGGCTGTCCTAATCTAACATCACTTCCAACCACACAGGGGGGCATTGCATCTCTACAGTTGGAGATTGAAGAGTGTGATCGATTATCAAGCCTACCAAGTGGGCTCCTCCTACGCTGCACCTCTCTGAAGCTTAAAGATTGTCCTAATCTAACATTGATATCAAGTCTACAACTAAGCGGGCTTCTCTCTCTTCAGGATTTGCGGATATCTGATTGCTCTAGTCTAGCACCATCCATTTCAATCCCATCAGGTGTCCTCCGTGGATTGAGTGTTCATAATTGTCAAGAATTGACTTCCATTTCAATGACGTCGTCAAGTCTTCTACTTGAGGAGTTGAGTATATGGAATTGCAATAATCTACAATCTATTGTTCCAGCAGATTTACAGGGCTTCCCATGTCTGCGTGACTTGACAATACGGCGTTGTGGGAAATTAAAATATCTGCCGACAGGGTTTCACTGCCTGACCCGATTGAAGAGACTGGATATTGGCGGGTTCTGGGAGGAGCTCCATTCCTTCCCTAAGTTTCAGCTTCCTCCACATTCACAACTTGAATCGTTAGAGTTGAAGGGGTGGCCTAACCTCAAGTCTCTGCCCCAGCAAATTCAGCACTTGACTTATCTAAACACTTTGCATATACAAGAATTCAGCGGAGTGGAGGCTCTTCCTGAGTGGTTGGGAAATCTCACATCTCTTGAGAATCTGTATATTTGGTATTGTGAGAATCTGAAGTATCTACCTACACTCCAAGCTATGGAACGCCTCACCAAATTGAAGACTCTCGATATTCATGGATGTCCCCTCTTAATGTAGAACGACTTGCAGAAGAGTTTGAGGAGCAGCTAGAGAAACGCATCGAGAAACAACGTCGCAAGCAAGCATAAGTTTCCTATAATTCTTAGGTTTATTTTCCTTATCTTCATAAACTTAGCATACATTTACTATTTCAATAAGGACTTCCAGTCCAGCAAGTTTGTTATTTCCTAGTTCTAAATTAAATAGGATTATGAGTTAGAGCCTATATAAGGCACCCTCTACGTTGTATTCGGCATTCAACAATTCAGTTTTCTTAGAAATTTATCTCTCTCATTGTCCTATATTCGGTTCGACGCTTGTCTACCGTTTCCGTCTATCATCCTTATAGCTTTCACTGCGTTAGTTGGCATCAAAGCATGTTTTCACCTCTATTGATGGCAGATGACGAAGCGAGAGTTAATATCACAACACTCGCCGACGCTGGTCGGGAGATTACTGCTATGAAACAAGATATTGGGAATTTTCGTCAAGCCACCAGCAGGAATTTGGCAAATCTGACAAATCTTGTGGATCAATTGGCGAATAATGTTCAGCAGCTTACAGTGGCAGTGCGAGCCGGAGGAGTTGCTCGAGGCCAACACCGTCAGCAAGAACGAAACTATGATTATGAGGAAGAAGACGAAAGGGGCCCACCAAACAATCAACAACAAAACCGCCAAGAAGAAAATTATAGAATGAAAGCTGACATATTTTTCTTCTATGGAACTTATAGATAGAAGAATTTCTTGATTGGCTTTTTGAAGTGGATACGTTCTTTAGTTTAATGGATGTCCCAAAAAACAAGCAAGTGAAGACAGTTGCTTGGAAGCTAAAAGGCACTGCTGCCTGTTGGTGGGATGATTTGTAGGAGTCACGAATTCGACAAGGAAATGTGCTTGTCAGAACATAGTGGAAGATGAAAACCCTTCTCAGAGGACGTTTCTTACCTCGAGATTATGAGCAGACTTTGTTTGAGAAGTACTACTATTGCGCTTAACAAAATTGATATGTATTTGACTATAACCATGAGTTTATGCGACTTAGCGAGCGTAACAGATTGGAAGAAAGGGAAACTCAGAAAGTTGCAAGGTATATACATGGTTTGAAGTCGGAAATCAAAGACAAGATAGGGTTCCAAGTGATATGGACTCTAGCAGAAGCCATGAACCTAGCATTAAAAGTGGAAACCTTACTAGCAAAAACTAAAGTCAATCAACAGACTACCATGGGCTATGGTAAAAATTGGCCTGAGTCATCTACTTCAAAAGGGTTGCAAATTAAAGAACCTTCAAAGGAGCAGCACATTAGAATAGAAACAAGTGGTGGAGACCGAGGAAAGGCTACTATTCTGTTTCGAAAACAAGGGCAACCAGGTGGTTTAGGAGATTATGCGAAACCAAGGGGTGAAAAGTGTAATTGATGCGGTATTCCTGGTCATACTTCTAATAAATGTACTCAACGGAAAGGATTGCATTATATGGAGGAATATGAAGATGATGAAGAGCAGAATGAAGTTGTAACTACTGAAATCGAAGACCGAGATTTTGATGATATCCCACCATTTCTAGTTTGCCAACGACTTTTGTTAACAAAGCAAGGACCCTAAACTCAAAGGCATAACATATTTCGCTCTAAGTGTATCATTGGAGGCATGGCATGCAATCTAATCATTGACATTGGCAGTTGCGAAAACTTTGTGTCCAAGAAAGTGGTTGACTGTTTCAAGCTTCCAACAACAAAGCATCCGACTCCTTATTCTGTGGGTTGGATTAAAAAAGGGCATGCGGAGACTATGACAGAAACTTGCAGAGTTCCTATAATTATAGGACCATACAAGGACGATATCGTATGTGATGTTATAGACATGGATGCCTCACATATTTTATTTGGAAGACCGTGGCAGTATGATGTAAAAGTTGGATTTGATGGCTACAAAAATCTCTACAGTTTTGTTTGGGATAAAAACAAAATTGTCTTGAAGCCCATTAGCCCACGTGAGAATAAATAGGTTGAGAAATTGGAGGCAACAACCTTTCTCACTCTATCAAGGTCAAAACGTGAACTAGAAGTTGAAATTAAGGAAGCACTAGCTTGTTGTCCTATTGTGATGAAAGGTATCTTAACCACTGAACAAGAATTAAAGGAGACACAAATTCCAGAAAAGGTTCAGCCTATAATTCGTGCTTTCCAAAAATTGGTGTCAGAAGACTTGCTAGATGAACTACCACCTATGAGAAACATTCGACACCGAATTGATTTAATTCCTGGAGCTAGCTTACCCAATCTTCCTCACTACCGCATGAGTCTGAAAGAGAATGAAATCTTGAGGGAGAAAATTGAAGACTTACTACGAAAAGGGTTAATTCGCGAAAGCATAAGTCCTTGTGCAATGTCTGTATTGTTGGTACCGAAGAAAGATGGCAGCTGGCGTATGTGTGTTGATAGTCGAGCCATTAATAAAATCACCATCAGGTATAGATTCCCAATTCCACGTTTAGAAGACATGCTTGATGTTCTTGGGGGGTCTAAGGTTTTCTCTAAAATTGATTTGCGGAGTGGATACCACCAAATTCGAATTAGACCTGGAGATGAATGGAAGACAACTTTCATGAGCAAGGATGGTCTGTATGAGTGGTTGGTGATGCAGTTTGGTCTTTCCAATGCCCCAAGTACTTTTATGCATCTTATGAATCAAGTGTTACACCCATTTATTGGTACGTCCGTGGTCGTCTACTTTGATGATATTCTCATATATAGTAGGTCCAAGGAAGAACACCTAGATCATCTGAGACAAGTCCTTGAAGTTTTACAAGAGAATCAATTATACATCAATTTGAAGAAGTGTACCTTCCTCACCGACAAGTTATTATTCTTGGGTTATGATGTTAGCTCTGAAGGAATACATGTTGATGAAGACAAAGTCAAAGCAATTAGGGAGTGGCCTACTCCAAAAATTGTTAGTGATGTGCGAAGCTTTCATGGATTAGCAACTTTTTATCGATGATTTGTTCCAAATTTCAGTACCATTACGACACCTCTTACCAAGTGTTTAAAGAAAGGAAAATTTCTTTGGGGAGAAGAGCAAGAGAAAAGTTTTGCCTTGATCAAGCAGAAATTGTGCACTGCTCCAGTATTGGCCTTACCAAATTTTGATAAAGTTTTTGAGGTAGAGTATGATGCTTGTGGATAGGAGTTGATGCTGTCTTCTCTCAAGAACGGAAGCCGGTAGCATATTTCAGTGAAAAGCTCAGCAAAGCTCGACAAAAGTGGAGTACCTATGATCAAGAATTCTATGTCGTGGTTTGAGCATTGAAGCAATGGGAGCATTACTTAGTGCAACAAGAATTTTTTCTCTACACCGATCATCATGCTTTAAAGTACATTAATAGCCAAAAGAGTGTGAGTAAGATGCACGTTTGTTGGGCTACTTTTCTACAAAAATTTCCTTTCGTGATTAAGCACAAGTCCGGGACCCTAAATTGTGTGGCCGATGTATTAAGTCGAAGAAGCCAATTATTGGTTACTTTGTCCCAAGAAGTTATAGGGTTTGAATTTTTGAAGGAGCTATATGAGGAGGATGATGATTTCAAAGAAATTTTGGGCAAGTGCATGAAACAAGAGCCATGCAGTGACTTTTTTGTGAATGAAGGATATCTTTTTAGAGGCAATAAATTATGTATACCACAATCATCCCTAAAAGAGATGTTAGTACGGGATATGCATGGGGGAGGGCTAAGTGGTCATCTTGGAAGAGACAAGACAATTGCAAGCTTGGAAGAAAGATATTACTGGCCCCAATTAAAGAAAGATGTTGGCAACATTATTCGAAAGTGCTATATTTGTCAAGCCTCAAAAGGGCAAACGCAAAACACTGGTCTTTATATGCCTCTACCGGTTCCTAACAGCATTTGGGAAGATCTTAGCATGGACTTCATTCTTGGGTTACCTTGAACACAACGTGGGGTCGACTCCGTCTTCGTGGTGGGTGATAGGTTTTCTAAAATGGCGCACTTCATCCCTTGTAGAAAGACCTCCGACGCTTCTCACATTGCCAAGTTGTTTTTCTGAGAAGTTGTTCGTTTGCATGGAGTACCTCATAGTATCACCTTCTATCGAGATACCAAGTTTCTAAGTCACTTTTGGATTACGTTGTGGAAGATGTTTGGAACTTCTCTTAATCGTAGTGGCACCGCTCACCCACAAACCGATGGCCAAACCGAGGTTACGAATCGAACATTGGGAAAATGATTCGGAGTACTTGTGGAGATAAACCGAAGCAATGGGACTATGTCTTGCCATAATTAAGTTGAGTTTGCCTACAACAATTCCGTCCATCGATCAATTGGAAGGACTCCATTTTTTGTGGTGTATGTCTCTCCTCCAAAGCATGTTGTAGACTTAACAAATATTCCAAAAGACAAAGGTTTTAGTGTGGCAGCGGAATCTATGGCTAAAGAAGTGCATGGAGTTCACGAAGAGGTCAAGAAGAAGCTAGAATCAAGCAATGCAAAATATAAGGCCCACGCAGATTCTCATAGGCAAGAGAAATTGTTCAAAGAAGGAGATTATGTTATGATCTACTTGCGCAAAGAAAGGTTTCCCGTTGGCACTTATAACAAGCTTCAACCCCGCAAGTATGGTCTATACAAAGTGCTACAAAAGATAAATGATAATGCCTATGTCATTGACTTGCCCGAATCCATGGGAATTTCAAAGACTTTCAATGTGAGTGATATCCATGAGTTTTGGGTCAATTACCACATTTCTTATCCTGATGTAAACTCGAGGACAAGTTCTTTTCAAGTGGGGGAGACTAATGTAGAACGACTTGCAGAAGAGTTTGAGGAGCAACTAGAAAAACGCATCGAGAAACAACGTCGCAAGCAAGCATAAGTTTCCTATAATTCTTAGGTTTATTTTCCTTATCTTCAAAAACTTAGCATACATTTACTATTTCAATAAGGACTTCCAGTCCAGCAAGTTAGTTATTTCCTAGTTCTAAATTAAATAGGATTATGAGTTAGAGCCTATATAAGGCACCCTCTACGTTGTATTCGGCATTCAACAATTCAATAACAATTCAGTTTTCTTAGAAATTTATCTCTCTCATTGTCCTATATTTGGTTCGACATTTGTCTACCATTTCCATCTATCATCCTTATAGCTTTCACTGCGTTACCTCCTCAAGGAAAATTGCAACAAGGACACATGCCCTGAATGGGCCAAGATTGCTTATCTCCCGGATATCACAAGTATGCAACTTTTTGATCAAAAGCAATTTATCCTTTTCCATTTTAACAACTCATATTGATTGTTATGTCTCATTTTTCATCTTTCTTTCTTAACTCAATCTTCAATTGAAGCTCTAAAATGCCCAATGGTTTGTCACATATCAAGAGAACAATGTAGGGGCATACCACCATCAATAAATTTCAATCCCAGTTGCCTGAAATTTCTCCTTAAATCAAGTCTCTTCTTCTTACACAAAGTTTTGTTCTTTCATTTAATGGTTTAATTACTTTTCCCCTGTACTATATGGTTTATTTGCTCATTTTGATTAAACATAGTGCACCAGATATAATGTGACCGTGATTCCTATGCTAATAATCATTTAATCTAATCATAACAATTTTATTCTGTCATGGAGGATATAGATCGATATTGTCCAACATCAATGTTAGAGACTAGCTGTTGCTGAATCTATCAAGGACCTCAGCAAATTAATAATGTAGCTGTTGAAGGAAGTCGACATCATGTGTGCCTCTTCAAACTAGGGTTTAGTCCTTGAGTTGTAATAGGAGAAGGTTCTAGATTTCCTAGTTATGTTTGGATTCTATTACCTTTCATGTACTCTGTAAATCCCTATATAAAGGGCTCCTATTATCAATAATAATACACAATTTTCTCTCTGCAATTCCATTTTTTACTACAACACGTTATCAACACGAGCCCTAACCCTAGCCTAAAAGGAAAAGAAAAGGAAAACCCTAAAAACCCTCCTCACCAAAACTGCCGCAAGCCCTAGCACGAGCTAGCCTCCCCACTACAGCCTGCTAACCCGCATGCGCGCCCAACCACCGCTGCCCCGGCAGCCAAAGCACACAGCTAGCATAAGCTAGCGCCTGCCAGCCCGCCAGCGCGCACTCCGCGCCTTCTGCCGCAAGTCTGCTACTCGCCCCTGCGCTCCTGCCACACACCTACTGATCCCGTGAGCCTACAGCCCTTGCGCAACAACCCTGCAGTAGCCCTCCCGCAACGCACCTGCAGTCCTACGTCCCTGCACACTAGCTCGCTGCTGCCTGCCAGCGTCCCTGCAAAATTTCTGCAAGCCTTGCTGCTGCCCCGCGCTGAACCTGCTGCTGTCGATTGTTGCTGCTGCTGCTGCCCCAACACGCCTGCTCCAGCATGCTTGTGTTCTCAAGCCCTGAATCATCAAGTAAGTTTTTGTGATTAAAGTTGTTTGGATCCAATTTTGCTGCAGCTGGTCAACAGTCTCTTTTCTGTGCGGGCGTGCCAGCACCGTTCGGGTGCGGTCGTCGGGGATGTCCCTTGACCTGACTTCTATCAAGCGATTGTGGACGAGGAGAGCACCAACCTCGTCGTGGGATTCTTTGTGCCTCGTGGCGAGGACTTTTGCTGAGCTTCTTGAAAATCACCAAATCAATACTTGATGTTGTAGATCGAGCAGAGCGAGAACCACTGGGAAATGAGGAGAACTTGTTAAAGCTTGACTTTAGCTTGGCTGGGTTGCTAGGGCGTTACCCTTGCTTGGCTGGTTC
>LYNE01006820.1:0-18155 GCA_001662545.1 Rosa x damascena | reverse complement strand
AAGAGTCAATTTATTGGATTTATATATAAATAGATATGTATGTCAATTTCATCTATATCCAAAAAATTGCTCTAAGTGATTTAAAAATCGCTCGCTAGTCTACGAAATTACAATAATCAAACTAAAACATATGACCAATAAAATACGAATTGTAGTGATGAATGATAGTAATAAATCTCTTTCAAACTATCGACTGTTTCCCATATAAGAAGATAATAAGGATAAATTCAATTGGATAACTGGTCATTTAGTTCTCCATATTGATTCTATCCATAAGTGTCATAGCCACATTAATTGTTGCATTCATCTTAGGTGATTTGAGGTCCCGCTGTGCTTTGTGCCAAAAATGATATAGTAAAAACTTAGGTCTCGTTTGATTTGCGGAAAGGAAATTGGTTCCGTGGCATTTCCCATGAAAATGGGAAACTAAATTTCCCACTAGTTTCCCTTTATTTATTTTTTTGAAAAAGAGCCGGTGGGCGAATTTATATTCATCAAAGCCAGAATAGGTCGTTACATACATTTCCGCTGTCAACTAGACAGACAAGAAGATAGTGGTAGTACCCACAGTGGTACATAGAAATAAACCTACTCATTGTACAATCAAATATTGAGACATAGCGGGATCCTCCTTTAGTACTACGCCGGAGGCGTTAGAAAGATCCGGCCTCCCCAACCTAACTCATGACCAGTAAATCTAGTCACCTAGAGACCTCAATTGGTGTACAACTAGAGACACTGAGAATTAAGCCGACAAGACCAAGACCAAATACTAAAACTAGATGCACAAAGGTGCGTAGATTGTCCCTGAAAACAGAACCTTATTGTAAAATAGACAAAAAGCTAAGAAACATAGTGATGGGCCAAGGCAAAACCCTAGTCCAAATTAAAGGCTCAATGGGGTATCAAAGGAGTAAGCCCAAAAAGCCAAGGCCCATCAGGATTTGGAGTAAGGCCCAAAGCATCATCGTCCACATGAGTTTGCCCGTGCACCACCGCACGCCACCCCCATGTCCGCCCTGTTCGTGCCACGATGACCCATCCAACCAAGTCGCGCCTGCCCGACTATGACACACCACCGTCCACCGCAATCAGACTTGCTTCGCTGCACCCCTCTCCAAGATCGAAAGCTGTTGCCTGATCTCTTAGATCGTCACTGCCGCAAAGTTCCTCAGAGCCGCGCCGCCGCTCCCCATCAGAACCCCGCCGCCACCCAGATCCTTAGAGCCTCGCCCAAGCATGCCATCCTTACACGACGCAAACCCCACCCAGCGATGTCCTTTAGAACTCACCACTGTCACCCATCCGAAGCCCTGAGTTTCAGAACTTCTCTCCAGATCTCCCCGAGCGAATAGAAACTCTCGTCCGGCAGCCGGCCATTAGCGGCGAGGCAAAGCTCACCGAACCTGAGCGCCGCTGGACGAGTGATATTCCGAAAAACCTAGACCGAGAGAATTCCGAGTTTTTTGGAGCTCTCTCTTTTAGATTTCCTCGGTTCCCACTAGTTTCCCTTTCAATGTTTAGGAACGTCAGGAAAGTAATCTGAATATGCATTTTACTTTCCTTTCCAATGTTTGGTTTGTGTATGAATAGGAAAGTAAGCAACATCAAATTTCCAATAGTATCCTTAATATAAAAACATAAACACTTCGAGATTCAAAATTTTCTTGGATAAATTGGTAATAATAGTGTTTAAAATAATATTTAAAATAGGCAATTAATGTGCAATTAATGAAGGAAACGTAGAAGGGAAAGTGAATCACATAGGGTGTGGGAGGATCCATTTCCCCCCTATTTTGTTGTTCCTTTCATTGGGCGTGCCAAACACAAGAAATGATCAAGTTTCTATTCCCAAGCTTTCCATTCCGCGAACCAAATGAGGCCTTAAAGCAACTTACCTCCTCCCATAAACAATTTTCTCTTGAGCAACATGACCAACTATTCTAACTCCGTGGTTTTCATCTTGGGTGACATGATCCATATAATAGAGAAAGATGAAGCGAGTAAGTTATCTTTTAAAACATGGCTCCATCGGGTTTATTTTCTTTTGTTGAAATTGCTCCATCATGATTTCTCCTCATTCGGATTCTCTTTGAGAGGATTACTCCTTATCTGGATTTCCTTCAAGGGATTACTCCTTACTTAGATTCTCCTTAATGGGATTTCTCCTCACTTAGATTCGCCTTAAGGGGATTACTCATCACCCATATTTGCCTTCAGAGGTTTTCTCTTCACACATATTTACCTTTTAGAAATTACGTCTCACCTAGATTTGTCTTCAGGGAATTTCTCCTCACCCAGATTTCTCCTAAAGAGATTTCGCCTCATTCAAATCTACCTTGGAAAGTTTCACCTCAAAGCATTTTTTCCAAACAGGTCACGCTGCCTCTATTAGGTCATTTCTTGACTAAACTAAAAACAGTTTTTAAAATTTTACACCCTTACATAACATCCATATTCCATAATCTTCTCTGTGAATAATTGATGATATCAAATAAATTTTGCAAAATATTGGAAGATAAGATATTTTCCCTCTATGCGTATTTGTGAGAGTTTTGAATTTTGGTGAAATCTTTGACACTAAACCAAATGCTTCCATTTCAAATATCTAATAATAGAGATTTAGATGAATCAATTTTAGACGAATTCTTTCAATGAAAGTGTAAGACAATGAATTTCCATTTAGGAGACCATGCATTCCAGTTCCATCAAAAGATAAAAAATTAAAACAACACAAAATAAAGCAAAAAGTATTAGACTACATAAAAATGGTATCACCAAGTGCATACTTAATATTTTGTGCATAAAATTTGTAAAAGCATCAATATAGACTTTTGGAGCATCTTCTAAACGAAAAAGACTTCCACATACTACCAACTAGAAAGCCTTTAATATGTACAAGAACCCCTTGAGAATCACCAAAAGGCATTGCATTGCGATGTACCAATTTGTTGTTGCTTACCGTCCTTCAATTATTGTAATGCTAGCTTCATTTTTTGAGAAATTTGTATTTTCATAGTATGGTCCAGGATGATAAACTGAGTTTTGGATAGTGAATACAGGCCTCTTCGGATGTGGACCATCTTTCTCACTGCTTAGAATTGAAGCTACATCCGTCATGGTTGGTCTATCCGCAGCATTGTCCTGTACACAAAGAAGCCCAACATGCACACATCTCATTACTTCAGATGAGGAATATGAATCACCCAATACTTCATCTACAAACTCCAACGCCCTGCCTTCATTCCACAACTTCCATGCCTGAAAATAATCCAATTAATTGTTGTTAGGATTGGTCAAAACTACAAAGCTTAGACAACAATGACATTGATTAGGATTTAGTATAAACTTACATAGGCAAGGAAGCCTAGTTGTTGGTCATAAAAATAGAAGCTGGTATTCTTCTTGCTGCTTATAATCTCTAATACCAGGACTCCAAAGCTGTAGACATCAGATTTTTCAGAAAATATCCCACCCATGGCATACTCTGGAGACATATAGCCACTGCACAGCAAACACATTAGTATGTATTTGACAAAATTGCTTCTTTTGGTTTCTGGCTTAAAGAACTGATTCTCACCGTGTTCCAACAACCTTCTGAGTATTTTCTAGACCTTGTGTTTCTTCAACCATGCGTGCCAATCCAAAATCTGAGATTTTTGGATTCAATCTCTCATCTAAGAGAATGTTACTGACTTTTAAATCTCTATGTATCACCTTCACATAGGAATCATGATGGAGATAAAGAAGCCCTCTAGCAACACCCTGAATAATATTAAAGCGTGAAGCCCAATCAAGCATTGCTCTCTTCGTCAGATCTAATCAAATATTCAATGAACCCAGTTAGTGTAGTAATGTTATTCATATTGCCCATGAGCATAGCAAAGAAACACTGACGATCACTAGACTTCTAGTATAACTAGATTTCTACCCTTCTAAGTGTTAAAAAAAAAAGAGTAGTACATAATACATATCTGAATTGAACATATACAAAAAATATTTGATAGTGGTGACCAATAAACTTGCAGGGTGTGACTGGCTTCCTCAATCAAACTCTATAATAATTTTTTGCTTGATAGAACTTTTCAAGCATATTTATATTAAAAGGAATATAGGTAAAGATGAGTAAATTACTGCAGCTAAAATAAAAAGAGTTAATTAGATCTAAGTCCAAAACTCACAGCCCATATTGGATGCAGTCCGGATGAATTTTTTTGTTAATTGCGGTCCTATGACTCAGCTGCCACATTTGATTTATTTCATTTTTTATCTTGCTGACTCAACACCTAAATTTTTCATTCCTAACATACCCTTATTTAATATATTTTGCACAATAAACAGTAAAAGCCAATATATTAATTGTAATTCTAAATTATTGCAATCTTATTAATGTAAAATTAGCAAATTCAATGTGTTGAATTTAATTTATATTATTAGTTTCTTGATTGAATTCAAAAGATGAATCTATATATATTAAGACATAATGTTTCCTTGATCTTGTCTATCACGCATTGTCTTCTTCTTCTTCCTCCTCCTCCTCCTCCTTTTTTCTACCGAATCATCGTTTTTTTCCTCTTCTTGTTCCATGCATATCCTATTTCCAACACATACTTCTTATTTCTTTGCTTATTTCTAGCTATTTCTTTCATATCAGTAACTTTTTTGTGTGGCTTCTCCCTTCTTAGTTCGTTTTTAGGTCTTACTAAGAGGACATCTTCAATTCACAGCTACCTTTATTATAGATTTGGTAAGAAGTTTTTGCTTACCTTTAATATAGAATCGATTATGGTGTTATAGGTAAGATTTGTCCTAGAATTTGATTAGACATTTTATTTCACATTTACATGCCTTATTTATTGGTAAGATTTCACAAGTTTAAAAAAAATTTAAGTTTCTCTATATCTCTATATCTAAGGTTCTCTCATTATCGCACATTTTCTCTTTCATACATTTTATCTTTTAATTAGGTATAGGTTCTATATATACATCTTTGTACCTTTTGATTAGATTAGGAATATATTCTATATTTTTTTTCCTGCTTCGTATGTCTAGGTAAATTAAATCTCTACTATACAACTTTAAATAGCTACTATATAGATACAATTGAAGTAATATTGTTTGAATTTTTGTTCTAATGTTTTTCATCCTATAATGTAGGTATATAAGTATTAGACCTACATCTTAGGTATTGAGTTTATATGAATGCATTTAGTCTTCTTTGTCTAAAAATTATTCATTGATGAATTGTAAATTTTGGAATTTGAATTTAAAATTTAAAATTGAGCTAAAATTGTGATCTAATTCACTAATTAGAAATTATTTATCTTATTTGGTTCTTAGGCCTACATCTTAGGTATATTGAGTTTATATGAATGCATTTAGTCTTCTTTGTCTAAAAATTATTCATTGATGAATTGTAAATTTTGGAACTTGAATTTAAAATTTAAAATTGAGCTAAACTTGTGATCTAACTAGTGAATTTGAAATTATTTACCTTATTTGGTTCTAAGGGTAAAATGGACTATTAAAAAAGGAAAATAGACCGCAATTAACAAGAAAATACGTGCGGATTACATCTAATTTTTATATAACAAAAAAGACTTGAATCGAATAACCTCAAATAAAAATTAGTGAAACTAACCATATAGAAAAGTATCCAAGCTTTTGTTTGGCATGAACTCGTAGATCAGTAACTTCTCATTCTCTTTAACACAGCAACCCATCATCCTAACAAGGTTTTTGTGTTGAAGATTGGAGATCAACAACATCTCATTCTTGAACTCTTCAACTCCTTGTCTTGAGCTACTGGATAGTCTTTTTACTGCTATTTCCTTCCCTTCCGGTAGCATCCCCTACACGATATCCACAAATTAGTCATTATAGATCTTGGACCTTCAAACATGCGATATATGCTTTTCTTAGCAAAGAAAATACCTTATAAACTGGGCCAAAGCCTCCTTGACCGAGTTTGTTTGTTATGTTGAAGTTGTCCGTGGCGATTGATATGCTATCAAAATCATATATCTTTAGCTCCGGGAAATCATGTTGTCCCATATATTCTCGAAGACCATCTCTTTGAATCTTAATCATACTAGTTGTTTCCAAGCGCCATGCTGTTAATCCAACGTGTCCTGATTTTGCAAATAAAACTATCAATCACTGAGTTGGAACAAAACAGGAGGCAACATTTGGATAACAGACGATCAATATCAAATTCTTATAATGAGATGAATTAATTGACACCGTCATCTAGTTCTCTTACGCTTTTGGTTGGCACACCACCTGTGCAAACTGAAGACTATTGCAATCAAGATACTCATAAATCCAATAGCTGTAAGGCTGGCAATTAACTTTATCGGCTTTTCTTCATCTGAAAAGAAAAAAACAAAATCAACTTACAATACAAACAAAAATTAGTGGTAGAAGAGTTGTGCAAGAGCTATTATCATTTACATAGTTCTGAGGGTGCTAGGCGGATGTAAAGATCTTCTCCAAGAGATGGAAACTTCTGCATATCAATAAGGTCTTTGGACCAGACTAAACACCCTATGGTATCAACATATGCATAAGCCAGGCAAGAACAATTACTCAGGCACTGTATCTTGCAGTCCTCGAGCTTGTCTAGAGACACAGAATTCAGATATTCATGAAAATCGGGTACTTTCACTCTTTCCAACTTCAAAAACCCATCTTTTCCTTTTGATGAGACTGAATCATTTGTGTTAGTCTCACAAGACAAATTCGTTCGTCTCACACAACCTCCGCTCCAGTTTCTTTTGCTCCATTCTTCATTTGACTTGGGTATAAACCCTTTCAAACACTTGCAGATTGGAGAGTCAGAAGCTGTGCAAACCCCAAAAGGTCCACAGGCGCCATAATTATCGCATGGGCTTTTCCATGACTCCCAGTCAAGATACCAGTTCTTCCCACTTTCTGAAAACATTTTCCTGAGTACTCCTTCTGAAGATATGTCTATATATATAAAAATTTTGTCACCTGGAATTTTGTTAAAACTGTAAGAGTTATACCTTGTTCCCGGTGTCACACCAATATACTTTGATTGATCCCAAGGCCCACTTCTCCAGTAGGGAATAGATCCATTAATCCAAATGAATGATTGTGATGGCAACTCTGCTGAATATCCGGCCTTGAATATCCCCGTTGATGGATCATTATCACTTCTCCAAGATGTCAAGAAAATCTGTTTTCCCACCATGCTTGGCAGAAGTGAGTCGCTCGGATTATTGGAACTCTCCCACATATGAGCTCCCATATCATCTTTGACAACAAAGTTTCCATTATCCAAGAGAACTGCAGATGAACAATTGGATATATTGGCGGACCAGACAGAAATCTGTTTCCCATCTACAAGCTCCAGACTCCCGCTGCTGCCAATTCTCAAACTAACGAAGGTGTCTCTAGCCGCAAGAGGATTATCTCTGTTAGCCACCCACACATATTTACGGGGATATATACTTTTGTGCCACAAGCCCACATACTTATTGGCAGAACTATTAGGATTGAAGAAGCCCAGTTCAAATCTTAGGCCAAGAGAGACTAGAGTTTGTCCCTCTGCTAATGGGCGTGAAGGAGTTATGTTATATACTTCAGCGCCATACTGTGAAGGAAGCAAACTGAAGATGAATAAGAAAAACAAAGTAACACCACCCAGTTGCATCCCTACCCCAATATGTTTTGCAGAAGAACAATGTCAAATATTTTCTTTTTCACAGAACTCAGCGTAGAAATGCTTCAAAAGTCATGGCGGGCAAATTTGACATTATCTAAGATCCTTCTAGGATATCATTTGACAAATCTGACGTAACATTGAAGTGGACAATAAACCTTAATAAGCATGAAGTGGAGAGTTTCCTTCAAACTTAGTGAGCTGCTGTAACATTGTGTTGTAACATTGTTTTCAGTAACATGCAAACTTAGTGAGCCGCTGTAATATTGTTTTCAAACATGGACACAATTAATATTGAGTAATAGAATTGAACTTTTAAGTGAAGGAAGCAAAGCAGTGTATGATATTTTCATCCTGAGAGGTAAATTCATCAACAAGAAATTCAATGAAAGTAAATGAAACCCAATAAATATCTCCCACGACTTTTCTTCCACCAACCTCTCAACCAACACCAAGAAATCTCAACATTAAAGAATCATCATAACACCCATCATCATCATCATCAAAAATAGCTGGAATACATTAGAACTTGATGTGAGAGATTGAAATTTAGCAATGTTCAGAAATCTACTGAAGAAACAATTCAGTATCTAAAAGGAGTCAAGGGAAGTGAGAGAAAAATGCTTTGGCTTTTAGTCTTTTACCCAACAAGCCGCCATTGACGGCTTCTTCGATCTTCTTCAATTTTTAGTCACTGCACCAGAATGTAAAGTTTCTTCACTTTCTTGTTTCTGTGAAATGGAAATTTTTTACTTTTTTTGGTGGGGAGGTGGGTAACCATAATTGACCCAATTTTAATCTATAATAATTGACATCCACAATTAAAATCTGATATTTACCTGAGAGAGTTATTTTCATACGGCAGCACCAAAAACAAAAAAACAAAAAAAACAAACAACAAAAAGACAAGTAAAGAATTAGAGTGCGTGTTTTTGGTGGGGTGGTAAGACAATAATTTTTCATTTGAGAGAAGTGGTGTGTTTGAACCTCATTAAAGCTAGAGAGGGGTCCTTTTGCCTGGCGTAAGAGAATTGACCGAAGTCCAACAGTGTTAAGACGAGTCTGTTGATGACTTTCTCCATGGTCCATATACCAAGTAAGTTGATAAGATGAGCTCAACCAAACAATGACATAAAAAGGGAAAGACCAAGCTAAAATGGGTCATGATTTATTCAGAAATTGAGATCAATTGGAAAAAGAAACCACAAATTTCCCACTTGTTTTTTGTACGAAACCGCAATGGGTAGTTAAAACTAAACATGGGCGAAGACGTGAAGCCATCTCCCTACTGTACTCTAATTTTTGCTCTCCCATGTTTTCACATCTTTTTCTAATTTTTATTTTGCTTTTCTTTTTTGTAGCTTACCATGTTACCTTTTGTCCCTGGCATGGGCATTTTCGGGAGTTTAAATTTGGGTGAAGCCTTTAACAACAAACAAAACGCTTCGATTTCTAATAGTAGAGATTTAGATGAATCAATTTTAGAGGAATTCTTCCCACAAAAAGTACAAGACAATCAATTCTGATTTGGGAGATCAGGTGCATACTTAATTTTTGTGTATAAAAATCTGTAAAAGCATGAATATGGAACATCTTCTTAACGAAAATAAACCTTCATATACTACCAAATAGAAAACCTTCAATATGTATAAGAACCCCTTGAGAATGACCAAAAGGCCATTGTGATGTACCAATTTGCTGTCGCTTAACGCCCTTCAATCGTTGTAATGCTAGCTTCATTTCTGGAGGAATTTGTATTTTCATAGGATGATCCAGGATGATAAACTGAGTTTTGGATAGTGAATATAGACCTCTTTGGATGTGGACCATCTTTCTCGCTGCTTAGAATTGAAGCTACATCCGTCATGGTTGGTCTATCCGCAGCAGGAGTACACAAAGAAGCCCAACATGCACGCATGTCATTACTTCTGATGAGGAATATGAATCACTCAATACTTCTTCTACTATATCCAACGCCCTGCCTTCATTCGATAACTTCCATGCCTGAAAATGATCCCATCAATTGTTGTTAGGACTTGTCAAGTCCGCAAAGCTGTAGACAACACTTACATTAAGATTTAGTATAAACTTACATAGGCAAGGAAGCCTAGCTGTTGGTCATAGAAATAGAAGCTGGCATTCTTTTTGCCGCTAATAATATCTAACACCAGGACCCCGAAGCTGTAGACATCTGATTTTTCAGAAAATAGCCCACCCATGGCATACTTTGGAGACATATAGCCACTGCACTATAAACACATTAATATGTATATGAAAAAATAGTTTCTTTTGGTTTCTGGCTTAAAGAACTGATTCTCACAATGTTCCAACCACCTTTTTGTATTTTCTAGACTTTGTGTTTCTTCAACTATGCATGCCAATCCTCAAAAACCGTGAGCTCCAAAAAAGTCGAAGCGATTCCGAAACCTAAACCCAGGTTTCGTGAGCAGTGCGGCGGCGTCCCTTGGCTCCGATCTACAACAGGGCGCTCCGGCGTCGTTTTCCAGACAAAGGAGGACGAGACTTCGATCTCGGGTTGAGTTGTGGTTGAGTCCGGTTTGGTTCTCTCGGGCTGAGTTGTGGTCGACGACCGTGGTAGGCTTCAGGCTTGCGGGGGAGGCTCTTCCTGCATCATCGGTTTTCCACTCTTCCAGTCGGAGTGATCGACGCTTCGGGACTAGAGGAGGAGATCAGTCGTGGTTTCGGGACTAGAGGAGGCGTGAGATCGGAGCTTTCCTGCTAGAGATCGGCGTTCGGATCGGTGGTCAGTGCAACAAGTCGCTAGCACAGGCTTTGGTGGGCGGTGAGATGGTTGCCACGGTCCCTTACCTGGGGAGGCCGCCGGACTGATTTGGAGGTGGCAGGCGGCTTCTTGGAAGGGCCAGATTCAGCGGCTGGGTGTGCGGCGCGTAGGGTGTGGGTAGTGGGCCTTGGGCCTCTGCCTTTCTGGGCTGCAGGGATGCAGTCTAGAGAATTGGGTCTATAGCCCAATTCCCCTATTTTCTCACACTTGGGTCGGGTTTGGGCTTTTTGGGGGTGGTCTGTCCTGCTCTTTGTCCTGCATCTGTTCCTAGAATGTTGCTGTGGGTGTGTTGAATGTCGCGACGTACACCAAAAGGGTCTTAGGAGTGAAGATGTTCAGGACATTGGTTCCATTTTTGGGCAGTGTAGGTTAGGGAGTTGTTTTCAATTCTGCATTCTCTTTTTCAGCAGTTCCTTTAGGATTTTAGTTTTCAAGTATGGATTTCTTTTGGATTTAGTACTCTTCGTGAGCTTGCATTGTAATATGAGTGGTGCTTGTACCCTTCATGCTTGACCGAGTGAGGTCGTCATGATTTCGATCAATGGATTAGTCTTCCGTTGCCCTAAAAAAAAAAAAAAAAAAAAAAACTATGCGTGCCAATCCAAAGTCTGAGATTTTCGGATTCATTTTCTCATCCAGGAGAATGTTACTGACTTTTAAATCTCTATGTATCACCCTCACATAGGAATCATGGTGGAGATAAAGAAGACCTCTAGCAAAACCCTGAATAATATTAAAGCGTGTAGCCCAATTAAGCATTGCTCTCTTCATTCGATCTAATCAAATATTCAATGGACCTAGTTAGAGTAGTAATGTTATTCATATTTCACAAGCATGTAGCAAAGAAACATTGAAGATCACTAGACTTCTAGCCTTAAATATAACTAGATTTCTACACTTTAAGTGTTAAAAGATAGGAGACATTTGTATGAAAAGTAGTGAGTACATAATACAGATCTGAACTGAACATACACAAAAATATTTGACAATGGTAAGCATTAAACTTGCACGGCTTAATGCCTTCCATAGTCAAACTCTATGATAATTTTTGACTTGGTAAATTCAGTTTATGTGAGTTCATCATAACTCTATGCTAGAACTTTTCAAGAATATATATATTAAAAGGAATATAAGTAAAGATGAGTAAAGTATTGCAGCTAAAATAAAACACTAGTGAAACTAATCAAATAGAAAAGTATCCAAGCTTTTGTTTGGCATGAACTCATAAATCAGTAGCTTCTCATCCTCTTTAACACAGCAACCCATCATCCTAACAAGGTTTTTGTGTTGAAGATTGGAGATCAACAGCATCTCATTCTTGAACTCTTCGACACCTGGTCCTGAGCTACTAGATAGTCTTTTTACTGCTGTTTCCTTCCCTTCTGGTAGCATCCCCTATATGATGCCCACAAATTAGTCATTGCTGCATGTCTATATCCTGAACATGTAGACATGCTATATATGTTTTTCTTAGCAAAGAAAATACCTTATAAACTGGGCCAAAGCCTCTTTGCCTGAGTTTGTTTGTGATGCTGAAGTAGTCTGTGGCGATTAGTATGCTATCAAAATCATATATCTTTAGCTCTGAGAAATCATGCTTTTCTATATATTCTCGAAGACCATCTCTATGAATCTTAATCATAGTAGTTGATTCCAAGCGTCGTGTTGTTAATTCAAAGTTTCCTAATTTTGCAAATAAAACTATCGAACACAGAGTTGGAACTAGAAAGGAAGCAACATTTGGGTAACAGACAGTAAATAATAATTTCTTATAATGTGACAAATTAATTGACCCCCTCATCTAATTGTCTTACACTTTTGGTTAGCACGCCACCTGTACAAACAGAAGATTATAGCAACCAAGATGCTCATAAATCCAATAGTTGTAAGGCTTGCAATTAACTTTATCGGTTTTCCTTCAACTGAAAAAAAAAAAAAAAAAAAAAAAAAAAAAAAAAAAAAAAAAAAAAAGCGAAGTGGTGTTAGCTCAGTGGTTAGAGCACCCCCTACCTAAGATCGAGGTCATAGGTTCGAGTCACCATGGGGGTTCGAGTAAAATCCTTTGATCCTCTTTTTTAATGAGAAAAAAAAAAACTTACAATACATATGAAAATTAGTGGTGTACAAGTTGTGCAAGAGCTATTAACATTTACCTAGTTCTGAGTGTGCTAGGCGAACGTAAAGATCTTCTCCAAAAGCTAGAAACTGCTGCATAAAGCTCTTTTGACCAGACCAAACACCCTACGTTATCAACATAAGCATAAGCCAGGCAAGAACAATTACTCAGGCACCGTGTCTTGCAGTCCTCGAACTTGTCCATAGCCACAGAACCCAAATATTCATGAAAATTGGGTAATTTCAATCTTTCCAACTTCAAAAACTCATCCTTTCCTTTTGATGAGACTGATTCATTTGTGTTGGTCTTACAAGACAAGTTCGTTCGTCTCACACAACCTCGGGTCCGGTTTCTTTTGCTCCATTCCTCATTTGACTTGGGTATAAACCCTTTCAAACACTTGCAGATTGGAGATTCAGAAGCTTTGCAAACCCCAAAAGGTCTACAGGCACCATAATTATCGCATGGGTTGTTCCATGACTTCCACTCAAGATAGCAGTTCTTGCCACTTTCTGAAAACAGAAATCTCAGTATACCTTCAGAAGATATGTCGGCATATGCAAGAACTTTGTCACCAGGAATTTTGTCAAAACTGTAAGATAAATACCTTGTTCCCTGTGGCACATTATCAACAAGAGTCCATGGATTTAGATACTGAGAATTCGACGTGGGTATACCAATAAACCTTGATTTATACCATGGCCCACTTCTCCAGTGGGGAGTAGATCCATTAGTCCAAATATTTTGTGCCAGCAACTCTGCTAAAGTCCAACCAAGAATATCCCTGGTGATGGATCATTTTCACTTTTCCGAGATGTCAAGAAATTCCGTTTTCCAGAACCGCTATCTATCATATCCCAGCAACATGCTTGGCAGATGTGTGTCACTAGGATCATTGAAACTCACCCACAAATCAGCTCCCATACCATCTTTGACAATGAAGTTTCCATTATCTAAGAGAACTGCCGATGAACAATTAGACATATTGGCTGACCAGACAGAAATCTGTTTCCCATCTTCGAGCTCCAGAGTCCCATTGATGCCAATGCTCAAAGTAGCCAAGGTGTCTGAAGCAGCAAGAGGAATATCTCTGTTAGCTACCCATACATATTTACAGGGAAATATACTTTTGTGCCACAATCCCACATACTTATTAGCAGAACTGTTGGGACTGAAGTGTTAGAGTTATAAGAAAGCTTGAAGAAGATGATGGAAAAACCCAGAAAAAGAGAGAGTTTTGTACATCACTATAATGATGAAAATTACAATCTATTTTTGTTTACAACAAGATATCCTATATTGACTTGACTTGGGGTAATATACCCCTTTTACCCTTAACATCCGCCCTCAAGCTGATGAGAGGGAACCAGCATCAGATTGCAGCAGATGAAAGAGTAAGATCCATCATATCTTTGACCTTATGCTTGATAGCTGTGACTCCACATATTGTTGTAATGTAGATGAATGATCAATCATGGGGAAGCCTTCATACAAGCCTTCGTTGAATGCATCACCAACAACCTTTGAAATAAGAAGAACTAGCATGATAAGAGGCAAAAATTTCAGATTATTTGTGATTTCAATCATTCACATTGAACCTCCAAGAAAAGAAGCTCTTCCAAGTAGTGCATATGTCCCCTCTTCTGGACAAAGAATTTTACCACCAACATGGTTCCAAGTAGTGCATATATCTCCGGGCAATTGGTCAGTTCCAGAAGTTCTCGTCTTTGAACCCACTGAAGATTGTCTCAAAGCATTTCCAATTGCACAATGTTCAACTTTTCCACACATAATATCAGAACCTAGGCGTAATCCTCGCCCAACCTGCACGTTCATGTTAATGTTCCTAGATTCTATCCCACAATATTCAGTTTCTCTGCATTCCACTTTTCTTGATATAGAGCGATCAGCAGCATTAGTGACACATGTGTCAGAACCATAATCAACAGGTTCAATTTATTCAAAATCATTCTCCTCCCCATAAGGTACATCTGATTCCCTCAACTCTCCATCTTCAGTGTCACATGCCAGATCTATTAGCTCCAAACAGCTCCCAGAAACCTCTACCTTCTTAGCAGATACATCTTCTAAATCACTATGCATTTGAAGATCTCTTTCCTGGCGTGAAGTCTTTTGAGTTTCTTGAGCTAGACAAGTCTGTTCTTCTTTTCCTTCACAAACTTCAAGCTCCAATATAACTTCTCGGTTTAAATTCTGTGATTCCCCAAGAAGCTCAGTATCACAACTATCATATCGAGACCACTCATACTCTGCTAACTGGGCATCTCCATCCAAGCATTCAACAACAGTCTCTGAGTTTTCTCCTTTCCAACCAGAATCAATAACACTAATGTCGTCCAAACTAAATTTTCCAGAATCAACTGGAACAACTTCAGAACCATCGTCTTCAGCACAACCATTTGAAACACAAGTAGGCAATTTAACATCATCACATATGGAGGCATCAAGTGATTCAAGAGTAGCTTCAGGAGCTTCTTTCTGATTCTTTGAACAAAAATTGGATGAATAAACAGAGTTGCCTTGCTGTGGAAAACCTTCACCTCCGGACTGAGAAAAATCCACATTGTTATTGTAGCTATAGTTCATATTTGGAGAGAAGTTACCATTTTGCTGTGGGAAGCCATTTTGTTGCATGAGACCTCCATTTTGCCGAAAGTTGTGTCTCTGCTGAAATATTCCTTTTTGCTGAGTAATACCATAATCAAATGCTCCAAAGTTGTATTGAATTCCACCATCATATTTGGCATTTGTAACATGAGTTGGTGCAGGAGCATACCTACTGAAACTATCACCATGTGCCATCATTTCAGTCTTGAACCTCTCAAGCATGGACTTTATAGTTTGTTCAATCTCACTTTCAGCTATCAACAAAAGAGATCTTAATTCTTCCGTCGAAACAGAGGAGCTTAGTGCTTTGATTCTTATTATAGTTTTTATGGTAGCAAACTCTGAGGGAAAACCATGAAGAACCGAGTCTACTATGTCTCATCAGCCATATAAACTTCCATTGTAGCAAGCTGATCACAAATTGACTTGACTCGAAGTAAGTACTTATCAATAGAGTCTGAGCCTTTTTGGATGCTGTATAAGGAGGCCTTGAGATTCATTATGTTATACACTGAATCATCAACATATCTCTTCTTAAGTCGACACCAAATTCCATAGAGGTCTTACTTCCAACAATGAAGGAGAGAGCATCACTAGACAGAGTAGCTGCAAGAATAGACATAACAGCAGAATCATTCTGCACCCAATCCATGCACTCCTTTGTCATATCAGACGTAACCCCACCTTCTTCTATAACTATGTATTGTGGTGGACGAGGGAATGATCCATCGACATATCTAATGAGCCCACAACTTGAAAACATTGTCTCTACTAGAAATTTCCATAATACATAGTTTGAGTCATCTAGGCGAACTGTAATTAGATTGTAGAAATTGGACAGAAGACAATTTTGTAACACAGTACTGTTATCCATGATGCAATGCAACACAGACTTGTAAAAAAACCTGAAAGAGACTCACAAATCTTCACAACCTGAAAGAGACTCACAAACCTTCACAATTCAGTTTTTCTTGACGATACAGCAAAATACACTTATTTCCTTCACCAATTTTTCATCGATCAACAACCAGATTCTAGAAGAAATCCCAATTCATAACAGAGAGAACCTCTGAACTAAAATCCCCAAAATTCTAAGGTTTCGAAGTATCAAATGTAGAAATTACAGAGATTCTTGTATCTTCAACTATAATTTCCAGTAATCATATACTCAGAACTGAAATCCAAAGCTTCGATAGTATGAACAATAGCTAAAATTTCAACAACAACAAAAACTCCCAAATCGGTGATGAACTTATCTGAATCTTGAGCCGAAATTAAACGAACAGCTTGCTATTTTGATCAAATTGTAGTGATTCTGAAGAAAAACTTGATTCTTGATGACTTTTCTTGATGAAATCTAGGTCACAGATCAACCTGAGCTCTTGATACCATGTTAGAGTTATAAGAAAGCTTGAAGAAGATGAGGGAAAAACCCAGAAAAAGAGAGAGTTTCGTACATCACTATAATGATGAAAATTACAGTATGTTTTTGTTTACAACAAGATATCCTATATTGACTTGACTTGGGGTAATATACCCCTTTTACCCTTCACATGAAGAAGCCTAATTCGAATATAAGGCCAGGAGAGACTAGAGTTTTGTCCCTCTGCTAATGGATGTGAAGGAGTTATGTTATATACTTCAGCACCGTACTGTGATGGAAACAAACTGGAGATTAATAAGAAAAACAAAGTAATGCTACCTAGTTGCATCCCTACTTGAATGTTTCGCAGAAGAACAATGTCAAATATTTTCTGTTTCACAGGGATAGCTTGGCTCCTGAAAGTACTAAAGAACCTAGGCCACACAGAACTACGTGTAGACCAGGTAATGCAGAAAGTTCTATGATAGTTTTGCCAATGCTTTCAAAGTCATGGAAAACAAATTTTGAAGACTTAGCTCCTTATGAAGGCTGTGATTGACTGATTGTCAACCAAAAAAGCATATATCAGTATACGTCAATGTGACTAAGTGACATTACATTGATACATTTAACTCTCACCATCTTCTATGGCGAATCTCAGTTTGCTAACATACTTATTGGGAAGGAAATAACAAATACGTAGCGTGTAGGTAAAGTATCCTGTGGACACCTTGAGCTATTACACAATTAATACGGCACATCTCACTATCTTCTTTGGTCACTTTCAGTAACATTCAAACTTTTAAGTAAGTGTTTCAACCAAGGAAACAATTAACATTTAAGAAAAAGAATTGAACTTTAAGTGAAGAAAGCAAAGCAGCGTATAATATTTTCATCCTAAGAGACCCAGATTACATGGAAAATTGGAAAGAAATAATCTGATAGGTAAAATTCAGCACAAGGAATTCAGAAAAAGTAAATGAAACCCAGTAAATATTACCCATGACTTTTCTCCCCCAACCCCTCACCTGAAACCAATCAATCTCTACATGAAAGAATCATAACATGCATCTTCATGACAAATAGGTGGAATAAATATGCCTCCAATGATTAAATTGAATTCTCATTAGTCCCAGTGAGCTTCTTATTCACAGCAATGGAAGCTCAAGTGCTGCTACAAATTACTTAACACAATGCTGAAATCACATTAAGTAAGCAAGAATCAAACGTACCTGAGAGAAGTGAAAGGAAATGAGAACAGAGCAAGGGTGGAGGCGACTTAGAAATTCCATGAAGAAATTGAAAACTGACAGTGGACCGGTGAATCGAATACGACGCCGACCGGCGAGCCAAAAAGCCGCCATCGATGGCTCTTCTTAATTTCACAAAATTCTCAGTGCAAAAGGTCCATGATTTGATGTTTGAAGTTTTCATTTTTGGTTTTTGGTGCCGGGTGTAGGGAGTAAACGTTTTGATGACTGCAACAAAAGTACAAAATCGCACCACACCAAAAGGTCCATGAAAAAGATGACAAATTCTGTTAATCTGAACTGTTTTT
>LYNE01006818.1:0-10597 GCA_001662545.1 Rosa x damascena | reverse complement strand
AAAAAAAAAAAAAAAAAAAATTGGCACAACCGCTAGCAAGCCCAAGTCCCAGCGGCCATCTCCCACTTAGCAAAGCCAACGCTCCACCAGCGAGCAATCAGCAACGACCAGCGCATGCTCACACAGCGCCTAGCGGCAACCCAAGCCAAGGAGGCATCGCTAAAGAGCCACACCGCCGGCCAGAATCACTGTGCACCCACAACATTACTCTGGGCACCCGGCCTTCTCTTTGGCTCTATTATTCCGCCAGGCAACAGCTCCGCTAGGAGCAGCAGCGAACACTCATAATGCAAACTCACTTGGTCAGCATCATGCTACAGAGGCCTCTGATCATCATCATTTGATCATCCTCCCCATTCTTTGATCATCATCATTTGGTCTTCCTCCCTATCCTTTGGTCATCGTCATAAGCCACCACGTGCAGCGCAGCTCAACACCTCAGCAACACCAAGCACCCTCCGCTAGGCGACCTTCGATGTCCACCACCTCCGCTAGGAGCCTTCTCCGGCTCGAGCCACTGCCAAACTTGGGTGCTCTGCCAACCGCTAAACACAGCACCGCTAGCGCCACCGCTAACCCGCTGGCCATGATTCAGCTGACCCGCTATTCACAGCTCCGCCAACCGCTATCTTCATGCCCTTCAATCATCAAACATTGCCAAAGTCTTTGGTGCAGAGATGTACTCTATGAAGCAACTCTCAACTTGCAGCGGTGCTCAACTTGATCACCTCATCAGCGGTTTTCAAATACATCCAGAGATGTACACTTCACGCTTCCCAGATTTACTCTCTGCACCCAACAATCCTCGTTCCTCACTCTATGCTTTCATACACGAACAGACATCCACCTTGGATTCTCTGCTACGTTCGAGCACTGCCATATCTCTGATTTACGAAAAGCTAAGTCTTCTCTCTATGAAATCATGGTTATCTTCTGAAGTCTTCTCCATTCAAATATATACGTGTTCGTTGACTAGCTGTGCATTCATACTTGTGTCTGCACACGACTTATCAAAAACATAAATTATATTTTCAAACGTGCTCTAGGCACTCGATGGCGTTCTCCCATCTTGACATGTGTGATATGGGTTAGCATGGCCGGGCATCTATTATAGACTTATAGTATACTGCGCACTTGCAAAGGAGATGACCACTAAAATATTACTTATGTTCCATATATAGGCATGATCCGCTAGGCTCCAAGTTAATGACGCAAGACCGCGTACTTGTTTGCTTGTGCATGCCTATGGCACACATGTAACTGATTTAAGTGCTTTACATGCATGATATCACCACCACAATAATTGATTGCATGCATATACTTATCAACTGAATCTCAAATACAAACTAGCTTGCTGCACTTGTTTGCTTGTTTCAAAAATTCAATTATGATGGCAATTAAGCATCAGTACGATCAAACTTTGCATGTACATCTGATGTGAGCTTCCTACTTGTGCTTAGTTACTAAATGACAATTCAAAACTAAAATCATGCACATTTTATGCATATTTGTCTTACATGCTAGCAGCTAGACAATCACTCTTTTTGAATATATGCCTACTGACCACATGCTTATAGTAATCAAAAGCCTAAAGGATCATATGCTATGCTCAAGTAACTTGTCTCAAATATGCTTCTCTGCCTTAGAATTGCACTTTTTGACATTTAGAATGGCAATGAACTTTGGTCTATACCCAATCTAGTCAATCTAGTTCAATATCTGTATTGGTATATGTCAAAAGATTATTTATGCATATATATCTATAGGCTCCAGGGCCTAGTACTTACAAGATAACTTATAAAAATGCTTCTTTGACATTTCATTATCACTTTGAAATCCACGCTAGAAGCACACAATCAAGCATGTCATTTGTTGTCAACTACAACATTGCTTAAAATCTCATCAAAGTATATATGTAAGTTACTAGTGTTGATTTTACATACTCATATACTAATCACCTATTTTGTTTCAAGGAGACATAATCACCGATCACCTCTCCAATTAGCAAAATCATTATCCTTCTAAGGAACTCCGCCGGAGCAATGGAGTGTAATGCTTGGACAACTCCAACATGACTTACAATTATTCCAATTCAAAACTCACTCCAAATCGGCATAAGATAAGTAACTATATCTTCTCTTTTGCGCTCTTTCAATTTGAGCTATTGCCATGCCATGCTTTCATAAGTTTGAGCATGCCTACAACATTTCATAGATTTTCCAACACTTTCTAGGCCTTACATGCTAGATATGCCATGCTTCACATTCCGGTTTTCATTGACCTCTAACTATGTTTACAACAATGCAAAATGTTATTAGCAACTTCGCTACAAGTACATGCTACACATGCCATGCTTCTATTTAATTGCAACCCAATTAAATAAACATGTGACAATTAAACAAACTATGTCACATCTAGAAGCTTGTGACACTTGTGACTTAATTAAACATGCTCGGATAAACACTTGCAATGGTTACGACTCGCTTGGGTATCGAGCATGGCCACGACTTGCTTGGGCCACGCCCTGCATGCTCGCACAGCGCCTATCCGCTCAACTACACCCAACTTGCTCGAACACAACCTAACTCGCTCAAACATATCCAACATTCTTTAGTTAAGCTCTAGGTTCACAATGCTTCATAGCTTTCATCGGAAGCTACTCCCAAAATTTTATATGGACACCCATTACACTTGCAATTATCTATTGTGCATGTTACATGGCCATAAGATCCACATAAAATCACTTGCTATGCTTATTTGTTCTTCTCACAATTAAGCAATATTTACATGTACACTATATGTAAACATATGGTTTAGCCTCTGGGCACCATACTTTGTCAAACTCTCCCCACGGGAAAAAGAGACCTAAACGGGTCAGGACTCCACGAGTCTATGGTTCACGACCAACTACCAAGCGGTAAGGCAACCTCATAATGAAAATGACCACTATGCGGCATTGCAGTCAAACTTTTCTCCTCCGGGAAAGAGTAAAGGGACCGGTTAACGTAGCCCATGACAGCCATTGATCCAGCGGTTAACTTCTGACGCTTGGGTATCAAAGATTAGGTTCGCTACCCAACACCCACTGCTCATACGCAACTCCCCTCATCAAACAATTTTTCGACCATACGGAGGTCTATAGCCAGGAGTTGGGGACTCCTCGAAGGGCCTAGCATGGGCCCACCCGAAAGGGCATAAGCGTTCGCTCCGACCAATTCTAGATGGACGACGCACTTGCACTAATAATTATGCTCGCAATACGGCATAAAGCTACGCTTTGGTATCAACCCCACAAGAAAACCCTCCTTAACTGGGGACTTCGGGGACTTGTACATACAGCCCAGCATAATTAGCAACTGTCGCGCTTATGCCTCAGGGCATCACCTCCGAGCTTTCACGCTCTTGCCTCAGCGGTACCGCCCAGCTTTCACACTCTTGCCTCAAGGCATCACCTATGAGCTTCCCGTTCACGAGCTCTAACGCTCACGCCTTCGCGGCACCACCGAGCTTCCGCTCACGCCTTTCGCGGCGCCCCCGAGCTTCCGCTCACGCCTTCCCGGTACCCCCGAGCTTCCAGCTCACGAGCTTCCGCTCATGCCTTCGCGGAACCCCCGAGTTTCTTGCTCACGAGCTCTAACTCTCACGCCTTTGTGGCAACCCCTTGCTTTCGCTCAAGCCTTCGCGGCACCTCCGAGCTTCCCGCTCACGGCTTCATGGCAACCCCAAGTTTCCGCTCACGAGCTTCCACTCACGCCTTCCCGGCACTCCCGAGCTTCCAGCTCATGCCTTTGCGGCAACCCTGAGCTTCCGCTCACGCCTTCAAGGCACCCCCGAGCTTCCCACTTACAAGCTCTAACGCTCACGCCTTGGCGGCAACCCCGAGCTTCCGCTCACGCCTTCGCGTCACCCTGAGCTTCCCGCTCACGACCTTCCACTTACTCCTTCGTGGCACCCCCGAGTTTCCGCTCACTCCTTCGTGGCACCCCAGAGTTTCTGCTCACTCCTTCGTGGCAACCCCAAGCTTTTCACTCAAGCCTTCCTGGCAACCCTGACCTTTCCGCTCACGCCTTCCCGGCACCCCCGAGCTTCCCGCTCATGCCTTCCCGGCATCCTCGAGCTTTTCGCTCATGCCTTCCGGCATTCCCAAGCTTACACTCACATCCCCTCGACATAATACACATTAATGGAATATTGAATTCTTCTACCATTTGTTGCTTGCAACAAATCAAATTCTTTTCACGTTCCATTAATACAAGCGACAACCAAACAAACACAAGCGTTCGCGTATTCATCGTTCATGAATTACAAAATGCTTGCTTACATGGCACTCATGCAACTTACACCGAGCATAACCTAGTCAACCCGACCTCGTTCGTTCTCTTGTGCGCATCACGCATTTATCATATGCAATCCGTTTGTTCACACAACCATTCTCGAGTTTTTACGTCATAACCGATCGTACTCGAAGCCATTCACATGTATACATCAACTTGTATCATGCACCTCTCGCACATTCATATATGCCAACGCATATCGATGCAACTCACATTTGTTGCCCAATACAACAAGCATTCTACATATGCATGCTTTTGTCTTTGTTGTGCAGGTTAATGAGTCCCTTCTTGCTTACGGAGTTCAGGGACTTGTAGGGGCTAGGCGCCTCTCGGACGTTACTTATGCTTGATGACATCATGTGTATAACTCCCCAACCAAGAAGCTCCTCTTACTTGGGGACTTGTACATACCTCCACTATTATGGAGGATTTGCTATGTCACCAAGCATATGTAACACCCTCTTTGGGGGGCCCACAAGCCATGGTGGGACCCAACCGCGATATGCATCCCGTAGCCCGATGTCTAAGCTACGCCACGGTAGTCGGAAGCGGCCAATACCTCACCGGGAAGCCACCTTTCCGGCATTGCCAAGTTGTCCTCATAACATGCTTTCTACACTAGAATAGAGGTTTCTTGTCCCACATTGGAAAACATGTAAATGAAGGAGCCTCCCTCCCCTATAAAAGGAGAGTCCTTCCCACTTACTCAACATCCCATTACAACTCATGTAATCCCCTTGGGTCGCAAGGCCCAAACACTAGCTAAAGCTTTCAAGTGGATGTAGTTTCCCACTAAGGCGGGAAATGAACCACTATACTTCTTGTGTCTCGCTCTCCTCTCTCTCTCTCTCTCATTCTCTACGTTAATTAGACCCCTCGGTCACTTACATTAACACTCTGTATATGGACAAGTTGAATGCATTTTTATTCATTCTTGTGAGAAGTTTTATGTAGGAGAGGTTAAAACTGTATCAGAAGATACTAGAATGTTTCATAGATTTGAGCCAAGGTCTACATACTCTTCTGTATTTGTTATCGCATTTTAGATTTCAAATTTTTTTTCAGAATTTCAAATGGCAGGACATAATTAGAGTACTGTAATTTGAAAACTTTTAATGTCTAAGATCTAGCGATGGCTAAACCTTGGTTAACACTAGTCCGATGGGTGGACCGCTACTTGTGATATAATCGGTACTTCCGCTACCTGTCAAGTAAAATACAAAGGGCGTTAGAGGGAGACCGCGTTGGGCGGTCTTCATTTCTCCGATGCCTAAGTTAGTCAATGTATTTGTGTTGACAGAATAACAGTAGGTAAGTAGTAAATGCGTAATTAATGAGGAGAGCGAAGATAACCTTTTATAGGTGAGGAAGAGGCTGATCTCTTCCATGTTTTCAATGTGGGACTGATATGCTTCAGTTCCCAGCTGCTGGAGCTTCTGATGCCATCTTGGCGCAGCGCGTGGAGGCGCGTAGGAGGTGATCTGAGGGTGAGCCGGGGCTCAGGCGGTAGCTTGCTTGGCTATGTTTCCGTAGGTCACCTCGCTGGTAGGAGTTGGTACCGCTAGCGGTGGCATGAGCGTGGCTCATTAGAGCTAATTATGCTTGGTAAATGCTCATGTAAGTACAAGTCCCCCAAGTCCCCAGTCAAGGAGGGCAATCTTGGTTGGGGAGTTGCCTAGCGGTTTGAAGCGTTACTTCCGCTAGACTTGCAAAAGCATAATTAGCGTCAGTGCGTTGTCAACCATGGACTTACTAAGCAAACGCTTTATACCCTTTTGGGTGGGCCCCTGCTAGGCCCCCCAGGGAGTCCCCCACTCCCCGGCTAAGATAGACCTCTGTTTGGTTGGTATATTGTTTGGTGAGGGGAGCTGCACTAAGCAGAGGGTGTTGGGTAGCGAGCCCAATCTCTGGTACCCGAGTGGCGGGGGTCAACGTACCTAATTAGGGCTGTCGTAGACTGTTGACGTGTCCCCGTGTCTCGAAGGGACGTAGCCTGATTGAAATGCCGCATGGCGATCGTTATCAGAATGAGGCGTTGCCTCGGGAATCGCCATTGGCGGAAGTCCCTCCGCTGATAGTAAGCGGCAAACAGTGTTGCGGGGACCTGCTTGGTAGTAGCCCAGTGAGCGGTGTTGTGGTCAGCGGAGACTGTATCGCTTGCAAGATAGAAGGGGAGAAGTCCCGCTAGCGGAGTTGCACTTGGCGGGGACTGCCTCACTTGCAAGATGAAAAGGGAGAAGTTCCGCTAGCAAAGTTGCGCTTAGCGGAGACTGACTGCCTCACTTGCAAGATGAAAAGGGGAGAAGTTCCGCCAGAGGAGTTTCACTTAGGGGAGACTGCCTCACTTGCAAGATGAAAAGGGAGAAGTTCCGCTAGCAGAGTTTCGCTTAGCGGAGACTGCCTCACTTGCAAGATGAAAAGGGGAGAAATTCCACTAGCGGAGTTTCGCTTAGCGGAGACTCCCTCACTTGCAAGATGAAAAGGGAGAAGTTCCGCTGGCGGAGTTTCGCTTAGCGGAGACTCCCTCACTTGCAAGATGAGAAAAGGGAGAAGTTCTGCTAGTGGAGTTTCACTTAGTGGAGAATACCTCACTTGCAAGATGAAAAGAAGAGAAGTTCCGCTAGCGAAATTTCGCTTAGCGGAGACTCTAGACGATTGGTGACCTTCCTTTTCGACGGTTACTTAGGATAGACGCTTCGTCTGACACTATCCAACACGTACCCAACATGTATTAAGTTAGCGTGTGGAATTACGTCTCCTCAGCACGCCCGCGTCTTCGTCATTAATGCGGGTAATTATTGATTTTGTAACCGAGGCATCCGGAGAGTAAGTGCGAGCGTAGGGCATATGTACGGCTGTCGTGCGATGTCGTTTTTCAGCGGACTGCCTAGGTTGGTTTGATGTTGACATAAAAGAGAGGGAAACATAGTGGTTTAACACTTTGCACTTTGAACTAACATCGTCGTCTTCAAGGTTCGCTCTAAAATCCGAGAAGAAGATTCTGCAATTTCGTGAAGTTATTGATCTTTGGAGGACGCAGACCTCTTGAAGCGAGGACGAGCACCCTTGAGCGCACCAGAGTTTCCATCTGAGGTTGGTAGCCTGAATCTCGTCCCTGTTTTATTGGGTTTTTTTTTTTTTTTGCCTCTGTCAGCTTTTATTTTTGATATTTGGGGTGATTTTTGTCCTTCCCCGGTGTGTTCTGAGGGTGTAGAATGATGTTTAGCGTTAGGTTTAGGTGTTTGACAGGGGGTTGAGGCTTTTTGCTTTGTTAGATGGTCAAATCTGGGTTTGAGTGTATATGCGTTTTGTTCTTGTTTTGGCACTTTCTGGGTTTTCTGGGAATTGGTGTTCTTGATGTTCTTGGCTACAATCTGACATAGGGATAGTTTAGATCTTGTTGTAACTGACTAGTTTGGGTTTTAGGGTTTGCAATGGCTAGCATCGTAGAGATCTCGAGCAGTGAGGATTTCGGGTCTGACATGTCGTTGAACGTTGCGGATAGAATTTTTATTGATTCGTTGTGTCCGTCTGCTCCTGCAGGAACCTCACTACTGGAACCGCTAGACATCGAACCTTTGCAAACCATACCCTGGGAAGTAGCCATGGCTCGAGATGGGCGACCAGAGAGTTCTAGGACAAGGGAGGACACTGCCGCCCGCGATCGGCGCTAGGAGAGGCTAGCGAACAATAGCGCCGCTAGCGGTTCCGCTGACGGTGGAGATGTTGGCGGAGAGGAAATTGAGTCAGCTTGGTTCCTTTGCGATGGTACCCCAGTGGACGAGGCGGGCGGGCCGATGACTGTAGCCGCCGTGAATCGACTAAAGCGGGTGTTTCGCCTCCCTGGGGTTGTGAAGCTGCGGCCGCCGCTGAAGGACGAGAGAGCGTTGATTCTGCCAGCAGCGCATGCCGCCGTTCACGAGGCGATCTTCCTCCATGAAGTGACGTTTCTCCTACTGCCAAATCTCCAAATTTTAGCTTGCCCTAATATAACCATTTGCAAGCATAATGTATATTGTAATAATGTTGTGTGTATTAAATTCAATTGAAATAATGTATATTGTAATATCAGAGCACATTGATCAACCATTTGTATCTTTCTGGCAAGGTTTGCTAAGAAATAAAGACAGTCTAATTGTTAAGAGTTTAGTTGTGGACATATATGTTTTGATGCTTATGCAATAATAAGTGTGGAAATTTTGTGTGATTAATTAATGAGGAATTTATGGGGTGGATTTTCTGGTTTTGTTAGTGATGGTGATGTCTGTGATTATAGGTGCCTAGAGAATGGGACAAGTTGTTTGTGTCCATTCTGTATGTGCAAATTGGGAAGGCGATTGCTAAGTCGAGCAAAGCAGCGGTGCAAAATGGGAATTGTCAATGGAGTGAGGCACTTTCAGAGTCTATATGGATTTCAGAGATGATTTTTTGAAGATGGAAAATTGTTTATTTAAGCTGGAGGTTTCCATGGTATTGTTATTGTTATTGTTAGGTTTTCATTTTGATTGATTTCGAGTAAGTAACTCTCTATAACTATTGTAGTGGCTTTTCAATACAATGATGGTAGGTTTTTATGCTTATGTTAGTATTTTTTCAATTTGATGTCAGAAACTATGTTTTCATTTTGATTGATTTCAAGTCAGTAGCTCTTTATAACTATTATAGTGGTTTTTCAACACAGTGATAGTAGCTATATATCTCTATGCTAATATCTTTTCAAACTGAATGAAATAATTCAATTTTCTTCTTGTTGTGATTTCGTATCTCTAGCATTTCTTATTTGGAATTTGTGTTACATTGTCAACGTGTATAATTAGTATTTATGTCTGTAGCTTTTTATTACTGGTCTAATAGCTTTTTACATGTGTTATAGTAGTTTTCTGTACCTATGTCAGCAGCTTTTTATTACTGGTCCTGTAGCTTTTTACATGTGTTATAGCAGCTTTATATACCTATGTCGATAGTTTTTTATCACTGGTCCAGTAGCTTTGTACATGTTTTATAGTAGCTTTTTTATTACCCATCTAGTAGCTCACTACTAGGATAAAGTTCATAGACATCAGTCCACAACTGATGTTAAAAAAAAAAAATCCGATGTCTTAGTGGGCGATAAAGATCGCCAAAACTAAGACATCGGTTCACAACTGATGTCTAGTTTGCAACGAGACATCGGTTTAAGGTTCAGAAACGATGTTAAAACGTTAATGTGATCACCATTTTGGTGTGTTTAGCTATTGTCAAACCTTCATATTTTGGCATTAGATGCTTAATGAAATATAGGTCTAACAACACAATTATCCATTTACATTCTGTAGTATAGTTTGAACTGATGTCCATATTTATTCTAGACATCGGTTTTGTTTATATATCGATGTCCATAGTTATTCTAGACATCGGTTTTTGTTTATATATTGATGTCCATATTTATTATAAACATCAGTTTTTGTTTATATCTCAATATCCATAGTTATCCTAGACATCGGTTTTTGTTTATATATCCATGTCCATATTTATACTAGACATCGGTTTTTGTTTATATATCGATGTCCATAGTAATTTTAGACATCGTTTTTGTTTATATATCGATGTCCATAGTAATGCTAGACATCGATTTTTTTTTATATCTCGATGTCCATAGTAATGCTAGACATCGTTTTTTTTTATATATCGATGTCCATAGTAATGCTAGACATCGTTTTTGTTTATATATCGATGTCCATAGTAATGCTAGACATCGGTTTTTTTTTATATCTCGATGTCCGTAGTAATGCTAGACATCGTTTTTGTTTATATATCGATGTCCATAGTAATGCTAGACATCGGTTTTTGTTTGGTAACTGATGTATTTTCTCTTTCTAACATCGGTTTTTGTTTTCAAACTGATGTAATTTCTGTTTTCTGACATCAGTTCTTCATCAATAACTGATGTTTTTTCATTTCTTGACATCAGTCTGTGAATTCAAACTGCTGTTATATATCCCTTTCCTGCTGTATTTGGTACTAGAAAGCTGATCCACAAATAACATGAAATTCAAATGTAATTTAAATATTAGGGAATTGTATTAATTTCTATCCAAAATTAGAGCTTGAGGTAGTTTCAAAAGTCTTGCACAATAAACCATTAATACTTTAAGGCTAGTGTAGAAGATATCACTACTGCAATAACTACATGCAATATAATTTGTTCACAATTCATCATGATATCACTACATCTACTACAAAATGGTCAGCAAAATCTAGCCTTACTCAAAATCATATTGCTT
>LYNE01006816.1:8009-23078 GCA_001662545.1 Rosa x damascena | reverse complement strand
ATGTAGAATTACTTTCCTTGTATGATTGAGATTCTATGCATTGTAATCCTTTATATAAGGAGACCCCTATTATCAATGAGAATACACAGTAAATTCCTCTCAATTCTCGTTTCCCTAAAACATTTAGAGATTTATCAACAATTGTTTTGATTTTCTTATAACTCTCATTTTCATTTTGTGCGGTGCCAAACTCTCTCTCTTCCCCCTCCTCCTCTTCTTTCTCCTCCTTCCCCTCCCAGTTTCTCTATCTCTCAACCATGAACAAGGGAGCAATAATCTTTCAAGGGTTCTTTCAATAATTCGGTACCCTCCACATTCCTTTTCTCTTTCCTCTTCAGAAAAAGTCAAATTCTTTTATCTTCTTCTTTTGGTCGAAAAATCGATGCAGATCCATGTCTAAGGTCTTGAGCCAAGCCGACTTAGTCGTCAATCTTCACCTTCAGGCTCCGTTTCATGCATTGCATGGCCATCCAACCGATTTCTTAAGGTTCATAACTTGAGATCTCTCCTCTCTATTTATTATTTAGACATGGGTTATCATGTCTATGGGGGTTTGAGAAATGAATTGTCTTTCCTTGAATTCAATTCTAGATTTTTAAATTTCTGTTATTTTTAGATTTTATATGGTCTGGGTTTTTACTCTTTCATTTTCCAATTGTTGAGTGTGATGCTGCATCTTTTGTTATTCACTTACTTAGTGGACTGTTTCTGTCTAGATTGTTTTACTTTATGTGAAATGGAATATGGGTTGAATATGCAGTCTGATTTCTTAAGCTACTTTGATGGATATTGCGGTGTAGATTGATTATTCTTAAAATTCTGGGTTTTCTGGGTTTCTCTATAACTGGAATGTAGGGGTAATTATTTACATGTTAGATGTATTTTTTTCATATTTAGTTTCTGGGTGAATATAAGATTTGGATGCATGATGAAGACAGCAACACTGTTTGTGCTGGTAAATGCGTTTGTGATTTTGCGTTTCTGCTGGTAAGACAAATGAAAGCAACACTGTTTTTTTTTTTTTGGGTCAAATAAAGGATGTTGATTTTGCGTTTGTGATTTCAACCGCTGGAATGTTGCTTTCATTTGGTTGTAGTTATATGAGTTCATTTATCATTCTGGTTACCCTATCAGTTATAATTTTCGTTAGTAATTTGAATATGTTTACCGTGGAAAAGAATTCAATTTATGTTTGATAATTATTTGTTTATGTACAGGGCTTCTGCAATTTTTATTGGAGTTTTTGATTGTACAAAGCAGAAATTGTTAAAGATGCTTCCTGAAAATCTAAGCGCTTTAGCGCATTTTGTAAGCGAATCTTGTCCTCTTCCTTTCTTTATGTTTTTTTTCTTTTTTGAAAAGCCTTTCTTTATGTTTTATGTATTCTTGATAGGAACATGATGATTGAGTGGTCTGAGAAGTTTACTGAGACTGAGCTTGTTGTTTGAAGTTTGAAGGTCTTTGACAGCACAAACAGTGTTGCTGTCAGCCTCAGGATGCTTGGTCAAAACTATATATCCATCAGCAAAGATAACACAGTTAGGAAACTGGTAAGTGTTGCTACATGCTAATCATTTTCCACCAAACTGCATGGACAATCTCATGCCTTTTTATTTTTCACAACCATATTACCACACTTATCTCGGTTGATTTCCTTAATACCAAGTTACCAACTGAATATGTAGGTTTCTGTATATCTTGAATATTTCCGATCTTGCTTCAGGTTTTTGTTAAGAGTGACCATAGATGAACCTGCAGTTACCTTGATGATGCAACTGATCCCTTATTCGTTGAAATTGGGAAAACATTCATTGAGGAACAACTAAAAGGATGGTGACATGAATCATTATGTTTTTACATTCAAGACTTGTGAGAAAAGTTCAGTTCTAATTCTTCACATTGCTGTATTACCTGTTTGATCAGAATACGGAAGGACCAGTCACATATACAATTGGTATACAGCTTCCTCCATTTTCTTCTATTATAGTTTCTTCTGTTTTTTTTTTTCCCCTTTCACATATGCTATGTAATGATTGTTAAACTGGTTAATGGACCTGTTGCAGTTATAATTTTGATGAGAATACTGGACTTGTTGATGATCCAGAGTACATCTCTGCGTTAGGTGAAACAATATTCAAGGGACTGCAAAACGGAGATAAGGATGGGGTCTGGCTAATGCAGGTAAAAGGAAGGATTTAATTGAGTCTTACTATTTAACTCAGAATATCTCTTTTAAGAGAGTGTAGCTAGTTACATTAACATCACATTTGTAAACAGTAACCGTGCCTTCTTATTTATGTTTCTCTAACTATTAGCACACGATACTTGATCTATTTTCTTTTTGGTCAAATACTTAAGTTATTTACCCACTGTGACTCAGATCTCTTATTGTTAAGGTAAGCTCAACTCATTTCCTAATCCTAGGATACCTACTCTTCTCTTCAATTAAGAACATTATTCACTCATTTATACTGTTTCAGGACTGGATTAATCTGTATTCAACGAGATGTTATGGTCGTGCAGTTCCTTTAATGGAAGATGGCTGGAGTATATGATCATAGCATCTATAATTGCACTGATGATACCTACGTAAGTGGCCTGTTTTAGTGCAAGAAGCATGCATATTGTGGAATAGTTTTTATACCCTCATATTTTGTTTGTGCATTAGTCCCTGAAGCATACTCTGAAATCATAGTGATTATTTCTAGCCAAGTGAGCTGACTTGCCCCTTTGTTACTTGCAGGAGAGAGATCTTTTTGCAGTGATGGACCAACAGAGAAGAGTGAAAGTCTTTCACTCCTCCTGTAGAGTTTTTTTTACAATAATTTGTATTTACATATTTAAATATATATATTTTTTAAAATGGAATATATGTAGTCACCAAAGATTGTATGGTGGGCAATAGGGTATGAAGCTCCTGTGGGACCCATAATGGCAGACACCAAAAATCTGATAGTGGGTACTTGGGTCTGTGTCACGCCGGCGAAGGAAACCATTGTTGATAATGGTGGCTGGCCCGTGGCTATTGGTCTTACACACCAATGATTGGTGCCCATTGACCCAATAGACGCTAGTAGTGATGGCTTCTAAAGGCCAGATTTGTGGTAGTGGGAGCGTACGTCATTGGATGATCTCCCAAATATAAAAAGCCATTGATGAACTGAGTTTTGGCAACTTTGTTTCTTTCTGGAAGCCATAAGGCGTCTTATATTTTATCTGCAAGAACTCGGAATCTTTGGCTATGTTGGTATGGCTGTTCTTTGAGAAAAAGCTGGTTTTTGCTTATTTCTGAGAATAAGTAGCTGAAAAGCAAAGTAGCTGAGTGTTTGGTAAACTGACTTTTTATAAGTGCTGTCAGTGGCAAAAGCAGTGACAAAGTGTTTGGTAAACTCAAACTGGCTTGTGTTTTTTATTTGTGGAATGATCAAAGTGGACATCAGAGATTATTTTGCCTTGATTGTTTGGTAATACAATGTTGTTCAAGTGCTTTTGTTATTATTTTTATTCTTTATTATGTCCTTATTAATTTTTATCAACTTTCAATCTTTATAAATCATGGTGATCATATGATTAATATTAGACAATTTTAAAAGTAACTTATACAAATATATTAGTAACATTAATAACAATTGATTTCTGGTTCACATCAAGTAACCACAAAAAATATCATAACATATTCAAATGTTCACGTTATTACGTGCACTCATCAAACTTAGAGTAATGTTATTTCTTATTGTCTCCCTTTCTTGTGCACCATGACCATAATATTTTTCTTTTACATCATCATCAATCTCTATTCCACCACTTGACCCATCATCTTCTCTTTCTTCAAATGTTCACTTTCAGCCTTTAGAACATCAATTAAATGTCACAACTCCTTCACTTTAGCATCAGCACTAGAAAGTAAGGACCGCACCCAGAAACAAATGATCAGTAAATATCCACAAATAATATGATAACTAATTAAAACAATAACTAATTAAGTTGCATTGAGCTATCTAGTTAAAGGTTGTCATGTTAAGAAACACATCATCAATTTCTTGTTTGTATCCATTTTAACTTGATTCACATCTAGGCATGATTTGAAAAGAAACACCTTTTATTGATTAAATCATAAAGCATGACACACAAAGAGTAAAACAATAAAACTACAAAATGCAGAGAGCTAGCAAACACAAAACCTCAACTGCCACCAAACCAGCCTAATCAATCTAGATGAACAAACTCATCTACGGATCGAATTGCAGCCATGTAGTGATTCAATTTCACGCAACTACATATACCAAACGTTCGACACTGAGTGCATTATTGAGATAGTATTCCTTCGCTTTAATTTTCTATTCAACACAAAATGCTGGTAGAAATGTTTTTATATTCCAATTAGCTGTAGCATCTCAGAAGCACCCAAAGACATTGCAAGTACCCATCATCAGATCCATTACTCCACCAGTTTCGTGCCCAACTCCACCCTTGGCCTAGCTGGAAGGCCCTTTGCTATCATCTCTTCATCGTACTACTAACATATAAGCATCTCCAACTTACTACTAAAGTACTAATATACACGCACAAGAAGATGCCTACAGAAATCAATAACAAACTAATACACGTGATTTTAGTAATGTCATGCAATTAACATTGGCTTCTGCACGTTTATAGACTATTGATTCAAGAACAATAGAAGATATCGAGTACTAAGCAATAGTAAATAGAGCACATTCGTAGCTGAGGTTAAAATAATTCCCCCCTGATGTCGGGGGTATCAAAGAATAAAAACAAAAATAATTTAAAACAATGAATAAACAAAACCAAAGTTCATAGAGTTGTTTACTATGATGCTGTTTTGATCTAACAAGACTACAAGAGTAGACAAAGACACAAATTATGGGGGCTGCCACTAGGAGCACCATTTCTTACACATCTTCAATCAACCAGAAAAGGCTATCTATTGGCTACACTGTCTCTTGCTGCTCTTTTCAAAGCCTTCAGTTTCCTCTCAATTATTCTTAAAGCGTATCCAATCTGTGATGCATGATGCAGGATACATATACTATATATCTGTCTTAACATTGCTTAACTTTATACCACATATACATATTGAAGGATATACTTGGAAAGTGAATGTAAGTTGTGAAAAGTAAATAATCCAAAGCAGGGCTTTACTGAAGTAGCACAGCTTTCTAATTTGTTGCCATGTCTTGCTAACTATAAACTATTCAATCAATGCATGCAATGCAATGCGACTTTTGCTATCACCTGTTAGTAAACTACAATAATAATTCAATTTGATTTTAGGAAAAGGCTAAGCTAGTCCTACCACAACATGAATCTTGGAACGCGGTCAACATTAACAGGTAGTATAATGATCCCATGGTTGATAAATGTGCATCAAGTAACCTAACAAATTCAATCAACCCTTCAAAATTAAAGGCATTTTCCAGATGTTCACACAGCACAAGCACATATCAAGAAGACGGAACCCCCAGCAGCTTTATCGACTTCGATAAGTAATCATCACATCATACAAACTAACCAATTTAAGAGAGTTGGCCTTCTCTTGCAGAATATCAAGCAGGCTGTCGAAACTCTCTTGAAAGAGTCCACTCCTTCAATTTCGAGTTGGTTACCGACATAAACAAAGGATCTAACACTATCAAAGTGAATTCAATTGCCATAACTAGATCGTCAATTTCAATTGCTAAAAGTAACAGAAGTGAATTCAAAGTTCAGTTCCAAAAGGCAACTTCATCCATCCCCAAACTAGTTTGGATTAATAACCCGAAATTTTGTTGTACATCACAACACCCAGTATATATATGCTACAAATCACAATCTCTACCACTCATATCCCTAAAATCCAGCACAAATTGATCTCAAATATTCATCACAATCAAAGAAATTTGAAACTGAAATAGATAAAAAAACTAACCCGAATCAAATTCCAAGCAGCCTTGCTTGATTGAGGCTTCGATTTCTAACCCGGAATCTTGATGAGAGGCTAGGTGATGCGGTTTCAGTTGAGAGCCTTGCTTGATAGAGGACACGTCTGCGTCTAGATGTCAATCGAAGAAAAAGGTGATTAGAGGGAGATCGAGATGCGTTCGCGACTGATGGGTTCTGTGATTAGAGGGAGATCGAGATGGGATGCGCGAGATGTGGCGGCAACTGGATGGGTTCTGTGAGAGGGAGATCGAGCATGATGCGTTCTGTGATTAGAGGGAGAGCGAGAGACTGATATCGAGGGTTTGATGGCAGATGACTGTAATTGCTTCAGCCAACGGAGGGTAGAAACCGGGATTTAAAAAAATTCATTAATGAACAGTAATTACCGCTACTGTGCTCGGCGAGCTTCTGGCTTCTAAAAGCTGGGGGAGTCAGCTTCTGGTTTTAGATAGAAGCTGGGGCAGCTTTTTCCAAAAGCTGAGGATAAGCTCACTCACCAAACACTTGTTGCTCTTGTGCTTATAAGCAGGGGAGCAAAAAAGTCCCCCCCAAACATAGCCATTATCGTTTACTAGTGGCTAAGAAGGGGCTGTAAACAATTGTTGCCAAAGAGGGAAATATCTCTTTGGCTCCTTCAAATTCTGCCGAACAGAGACTCAAAAACAGGGTTGCAGACTATCAGATGCACTTCCAGTCCCTATTTCCATTTCTTCTCTTTTCACTCCAATCACTTATTCCCAGTCTCCCTCTCTCTCCCAACCCCTCCTTTCTCAACCCCCACCGCTGCAAGTAGGAGCTAAGAGAAGAAAAAAAAGGAGAATTGATGGAAAATGCTCAGATCTCTCTCTCCCTCAGCTAACCTCATATATGAACTCGTGATGCCAAATCCCCAGGTAACATGGGTTTCAATTTTCTCTCTTTAATAACTCTTGTAGATATGCCTGATGTTGTTGGTTGTTATAGGATCTTTCATACCCAGCAGAAAATTGAGCCAAGAAGTTTCGATATTTCTCAACAAATTAAACACACTGTAAGTCTCTCTTTCTCCATCTCTCCCCAATTTACAGTATTGTGATTGCCTTCCTAGATTTTCTGCACTTCTTACTACTTCTCTGATCCAGATTTGTTATTTTTCCCGATTTGGTGCCTGCAGAAGAATCCGTAACAGATCGAAATCGAACCCACTCACTTCGGTTCTGCTTCTAGATTTGGTCAATTTCCTGCTTTTTGGGTACTAGATTTCCAGTCTCGGAAACTTGTATATCAGCTCATGCATTACAGACCTGTGAGTATATCTGTTTTGCTTCTTCTGTGAGATTAGTGTTTGAATCGGATGAGTTGGCTCTGCCCCATGGATTTGGTGGTATTAAGGAATTCAAATGGACCGGAGATTTGGTGGTATTGGTGACAGGAGATGTAGTGGTATTGGGAATTGAAAGGACAATAAACTGAGGGACCAAAAAATAAATATGTAACTGTAAATAATTTAATAAAATTCAATCAAATATATTATATTTGGTACACACGGATCTTTTCGGTCATGGGATATAATTGCTGGAGTTGTGATTTAAGTGGGACTCATTAAATGCATTCACACGGATTCAAAAAATCTGTGTGTAAGTAGTATTAGCAACGTCAGTAATACGTACGAATTTTTTATCCGTCGTTGTACTTTGTGTATTGACATATTCACACAGATTTCCGTGTGGAATATTATGATTTCACACAGATGAGAGATGGGGGGTTTTTCTAGTAGTGTTAGAAATTTAAGGCAAAATGAATTTTCATGTACATGACTGTTGAGAATGTGTATAAATATAACTCCCACAATGGAAAAATATAACTTTGCTTATGGGTTTATAAGGGTTTGGGCCACTTCATCCATTGCCAATTGGTTTTGGATGTGAACCCCAGATTACTTTATCATGGTGTCAGAGCAAGTTACCCATGTGTTTGGTTTCAGCGATGGCTACACGTGCTCAACCTGAATGGCTTTTTTTAGGTCCAATTCCATCAATTTTTGTTGAGGCAATTCTTACTTGTTCACCGGCAACTGATCTAGCTTCGAAAGTCACCCAATATAACTTGTCCACGTGTATGGCTTGAGAAACCGCCACACGTGCGGGACGTGTTGAGAATGTGTATAAATATAACTTCCACATTGGAAAAATATAACTTTGCTTATGGGTTTATAAGAGTTTGGGCAACTCCATCTATTGCCAATTGGTTGTGGATGTGAACCCTATATTACTTTATCAATAACCAGTGTAAGTCTTCATAAGACTTATGACCAAAAAAAAAAAGTCTTCATAAGACTCTTAATTAGTGCTTCATGGTACTACTAATTGCTGATAAAAAGTTGAAGGGTCAGCACTGACAACCTCCAAAATTAACTTCCAAATCTTATGCAAGAAATCAATAATGTTATCATATGATTAAGAGAGTAACGCAAGCCAAATGACCTCATCACGTAATATTGAACAAATCAATTTGTTCAATACTAACGATTAACTATACTATTAGATATCTAATACTATAATTAATCGTTAATTTTAGGGTTCTTAACCCAAAGCACAAAAATAGACTAAAACTAGGGGTCAACATGGGCCGGGCCTAGTCAAAGTCAACAAAATTTAGGGCCGGATAGGGTCGGGCCGAGGCTTAAATATACTAACCCTTACCCGCCCTAAAAGCCCGATCTATTAGGGCCGAAAGGGCTGACCTTCCGAATAGGGCCAAATAGGGCCGAAAAGGGCCTTATTTTGTTTAATAAAAAAAAACTTACATTATTTTTTTTTCCTCAAAATGTGGCTAAATAGTTATATCGGTAATATAAGACATTGTTTTTAGTTGATCATATTTAATATGTGTGTGTGTGTATAGGAATTAACTTATAACATCTATTAATATTAGTTAAGGTGGTTATATTCAATTAACTATCTCTCTAAATCTCCTAATATTAATTGTTATGTAACAAAGAAAATAAAAACTAAAGAAAACAAAGCTTAAGAAATCAATTACAAAGAAAGAGATAAATTGCATATTATAGAAAAAAGAGAAACATAATTAAAAAATAGAAAAAATAGAAAAAATAGAAAATTATTAGGGCTTATTCGGGCGGGCCTAAAGGGCCGGGCCGGGGGGTCGGGTCGGGTTTCATTCTCATGGCCCATACCCTACCCTATTTTAAAAAGGGTCGGGTCGGTCCCCCCTAATGCAAGGGCCGGGTCGGGCTTCGGCCCTAAGGGCTGGGCGGGTTTAGGGCCTAAGGGCCAAATGATGACCCCTGTCTAAAACTATTCCACTTACCCCAGCAACAAAATTTTATTCCCACTAACACAATTTAAGATCAAATGACATTTTTAACCTCAATTTAATTAATAAATTACAAATGCCCTCTCTCCTATCTTTCTCTCTCCCTCACCAACGATTTCTTCTGCCTCTCTCTCTCTCTCTCTCTCTCTCTCTCTCTCTCTCTCTCTCTCACGAGGCCAGCTCACGGCCTTCAGCTCAGTCTCTGGTCTAGATGGCCGGCGGTGAGATGAGGCCGACGATCACGTTGATGGGGGTGATACATCGGTGAAGGTGCAGATCCAATCGACTACCTCAAACGCCGCTCTGTCCTTTCGCAGCAAAACGAACCCGAATCGCACGACGACAACGACCTGGCCTTTATGGTTGACGAGCTCCGTAGGTTACGAGTCGAGGAACTTCGGCGTGAGGTCCTCATCGCGACGTTTCAATCGTGTTACCGTTGGTTGACGAGCTCTGCAGGCTATGCTGAGAAGCCGCTGGAGGCCTTGAAGGAGATTCAGTCGCTTGTGCTGTCGGTGAGCTTTGGCCTTTTGCTATCGCTTTGATCTTTAAATGGGCTTTCTGGCCCTTTGTTGTTGCTCATGCTCGTGTTGCCGAAGGAGTTGAATTGAAGGAAGAGTGCGTCGTAGTGATATGAAAATGACGTGTTGCGACGTGTCTGCAATTGGATTCGAAGGATATGAAAAGAGACTTAAGGTCTGTTTCTTCGAGCCAGGTGGTCATGATGCAAATGAAGTGCAAAACCAAAAAGAGAAGAAAGTTGAAAGTCTGGCGGAACTGCAAAAGAAAAAGATGGGCTTGAAACTCTAATAAAGGGTACGTATAAGACAAAATGGCAAGGTGGAGCACAGCAATACCAATTTGGTGCCCAGAGCATTTCTAGGTGCCTAAATCAACTTCTTTTGTTTTTGTTTTTATTTTATTTTTAGATTGTGGGTAGAAGGCCAAGAAGGCAAGAAGGAAAGAAAAGAAAAAAAAAAGTTTTATTATCTTGTAATATTAAAGGTCTATTGGGGGGCAATAAATGTCTATTGGAGGGCAATAAACGTTTTAAATTGATATAATCTCTCGTTTTTTTCTCTAATCTCAAAGTTTTATTTATATAATTTTAGGACGATTAGTTCCCATTTCGGTAATCGAAATGTCTATTGCCCTTCTATTGGGGGAAATAGATGTCTATTGGGGGGCAATATACGGCTGATAGACGTCTATTGCCCCAATAGACGTCTATTAGGGGGCAAAAGACCTCTATTGCCCCTCTATTGGGGGGTAATAGATGTCTATTGGGTGCAATAAATATTTCCACTGAGGTTTTCAGAACAATCCGACGGCGGCGGCCGGTGACCGGAATCAGGCAAAAGTTGGCCGGATTCCGGCGACCGGTGACCGGACTCCAGCGAAGTCTCCTATGGTTTCACTCTCTTCCATTTTCTCTCTCTCTAAGTAATAAAGGGGTGAGCGTAAAATGGTATTAAAAAAAAATAAAAAACAAAATAAAAAAAATCTTAATGGGGTATTAGGGAAGACCTCCTTAGAGTGTTTTGGGTAAGAGAGAATTAAAAAAACTTAATGGGGTAGGTGGGAAAAAAATCTCTAAAAATGGGGTAAATGGACAAAAACCCTTAATTTTAGCAAACTTGATGCCAAACCCAAAACAAATGGCCGGGTCCCATAATATGCATGTATACACAAAACTAGCAACTTTTGCTTATACATGTATATGAGAGCTAGACTCGAGAAAACAAGCTTCTCAGTGAATCATTTCTCACCCTCCAACTAATTATCAGATAAGATGAGGATGCGTGGTTCTAGCTTATATCTAGCAAGATACTTGACTTTATTATCTAACTGGATAATACATAAGAAACCTATTACAAATTTACAATAATAACACAAAGGATGTGATGCACCAATTATATTATCACGGAAAGAAAATCGGCCAAGTTAGTAATCGAGCCTATCTAAAAACACAACTCTTTAATATATCGGAAAATTCAACAATGTGTTAATGTATAATATAAATACAATTGCCTTAAAGTGGTAAAATGAGTCCTCAAAATAGTAATATTAGTCCTCTTTGTCTTTAAAGTGGTAAATTTTTTAATTACCACATAAGTCCTCAAGGCTCAAATGGTAAAATGAGTCCTTAAAATGATAAAAAAAAAAAAAATTAATATACGAGAATATTAACATACCATACTAAGCTTTGAAACCCTAGTTATATTGATCATTCAAGCGATGAAAGCTAGCAATAAGGGAAAAGATTCAAGTAAAGGCAGCAGCATGAAGGCCAAAATGGAGGATCGGAAAGGTGTCAAAGTATAGAGGAATGGGAGTAAGGCCATATGGGAAGTTTGCAATAGAAATATGAAAACCAACGATGTTGTCGGTTGTGGCTCGGTAGTTACGACACTCCAGAAGAGGCTGCAAGGGTTTTCAACAGAGCTGCTTTAACTTTCAAAGGTGCTCTTGCCATTCTCAGCTTCCCTGCTGACTATGGTTTGTCTGCTACTTCTACTTGCTCATCAAAATCGTCGGCAATGGTGGCGGCATCCCGATATTGTCCTCCTCGGCTTTATCTTCCAAGTTGAAAAGGAGAATTAACACTAAGGAGCATAAAAAACCAGGAGATCAAAGAAGCAGTCTCTGGGCCCTCATCGTCTATGAGTAGGTTTTAGAGCGAGGACCTTTCTTGAGTTCTTGATTTTAGCAACAAGAGGAGTAAGTGGTCTAACAGGTGTACACCACTGACAATATGTTTGCTTAGGGTACTCATAGTTTGATTAGTAGTTAGTTCTAGGCTTCTAGCTTGTTTTGATTTATGTTTTCTCTGCTCCACTGGTGTGGGATTTGAGTCATTTATATAATCATATTAAAAAATAGCTATTTCAGTATCTCATTCTTTTTCTAATGGAAAAGGTCAATCTTGATTAGTAATTAGTTCTAAGCTTTGTTAAAACAGTAATGCACATTGATAGTTTCTATTCTCTAGTCATCTAGATTAATCTAGACTAGTCATGTTATCTAGTAAGTTCTAGTGTAGTGTATAATTGTGTGGTTAACAATTAACCACATAAGCACCATGTAATTAAGAAAATCTATATCTCGAAGTGTCATGAGGAAGATGAGGAAGGTCGGTGGAACAAGTCGGTGGACTTGTTCTATATATATGCATGAAGAGAAGTTAATTAATGAATGAACCATCAACTGTCAAAAACTCCTCTGTTCTAATACAAAACACCTCCTCTGTTTTAACTACTCAACCATCTCCTCTAACTCCTTCCAAACTCCTGCTCCCAAAACTAAAGTCCTAAACACATTGTCCTGGCCCACTACTATTAAAAGCTGCCGCACCAAATATCAACAGTGGTATCAAAGCCACAAATTCTAACAGTGGTATCAAAGCTTGTTCGATCATCTATTTGGGGCGTTGATTTGTGTCTTCCACCATGTCTACCTCCACCTCCAACCAAACATCAATTCCTCTTCCCATCTTCAAGGGAGAAAACTATGATTTTTGGAGTATCAAGATGAGAACGTTCTTCATGTCTCAAGATCTATGGGACATAGGAGAGAAAGGATTCTTGACTCCAAAAAATCCAACGGTGGAGCAGTTGATCGAGGCAAGAGAAGAAAGAAAAACTAAGAGATGCTAGTGCTCTTTTTGCTATTCAACAAGCGGTGGACGATACATATTTTTCAAGAATCATGGGAGTTACCACATCAAAAGAAGCTTGGGATCTACTAAAGGAGGAGTTTCAAGGGACAGCAAAGGTACATTCCGTCAAATTACAAACTATGAGGAGAGAGTTAGAAAATTTGAAAATGAAAGATTCTGAGACCGTAAAAGATTACTATTCCCGGTTAAAGGAAATAGTAAATCAATTAAGAGCCTATGGTGAAAATATTAGTGAGACTAGAGTAGTTGAAAAAATACTCATTAGTCTCACTGAAAAATATGATCCAATTGTAACTGCCATCAAACATTTGAAAGACATATAGAATATTTCGGTGACAGAATTGATAGGCTATTTAGAAGCTTATGAGAAAAGATTGAGTAGTCGGAATGAAAGTCCTATAGAAAGTGCATTCCGATCTAAACTCAATATTCGATCTCAGAAAAATGAAAAAGAAAAGAAGTTTGAAGAATTTTCTAGAGGAGGAGATAGACCCAAATATTAGGCAAATAAAAAAGATATAAAGGAGAAAAGAAATTATTCTCCATAAGAAATCTGCCACAAAAATAATCATCAAGAAATAGATTGTTGGTTTCAGGAAAAACCAAAATGCCGAAACTGCAACAAGTTTGGTCATATCGAGGAAAACTGTTTCCTCAAGAAAAATCACCGAGTAGACTGTTCAGAAGAAAATGAGCAAGATGAGCAGCTCTTCTATGCATGTCACTCGGCTATTGAAGAGAAACACAAGAAGTGGTACGTGGATAGCAGCTGCAACAATCACATGTCAAGAGACAAAACCATTTTCTCCAAACTTGATACTTCACAAAAGTCTCAAGTGAAACTAGGAAATGGAGAAATGGTGAAGACTAAAGGAAAATGTATGATTTCCATCCCGACTAATTTAGGAACTAAAAAGATTAATGATGTTCTATTAGTTCCTAGCTTGGAGCATAATCTCCTAAGTGTTGGACAAATGATGGAAAATGGTTATGCTATATTACTTCATGGAGACTTCTGCAAAATATTTGACAAGAAAAGAAGGTTGATATTCAAAATAAGGATGAAAAATAGAAATTTCCCCATCCAATGGCAACAAATGGCCATGAAAGCAGAAATCAAGAAGAAAAATATATATTTGCCTAGAGAAAAAGCAGCCGAGGACTCTACCACGTCAAGCAAATAAAGAAGGGAGTTCAAATCCTCCACAACCAAAAAGGTGTGAAGTTGCGATGAAGAAGAAAGCCGAAGAAAGGCTATGGAAGAAGAAAGCTAGAGGAAGGCCGTGGAAAAAGAAAGCAAGAGCGAGAACACCTTCGCCAAGGCACTTCCAAGATCAAGAATTGAATTACTATGAGATTGCTCGGAGTATCATCAATGTGCATTAAGGAGGAGTGTTAAAACAGTAATGCACATTGATAGTTTCTATTCTCTAGTCATCTAGATTAATCTAGAACTTGTACAAATCTAATTAGATTAATCTTGACTAGTCATGTTATCTAGTAAGATCTAGTGTAGTATATAATTGTGTGGTTAACAATTAACCACATAAGCACCATGTAATTAAGAAAATCTGTATCTAGAAGTGTCAAGAGGAAGGTGAGGAAGGTCGGTGGAACAAGTCGGTGGACTTGTTCTATATATATGTATGAAGACATGTTAATTAATGAATCAACCATCAATTATCAAAAACTCCTCTGTTCTAATACAAAACACCTCCTCTGTTTTAACTACTCAACCATCTCCTCTAACTCCTTCTTCCAAACTCTTGCTCCCAAAACTAAAATCCTAAACACATTGTCCTACACTCCTACCCCACTACTATTAAAAGCTTCCGCACCAAATACCAATAGTGGTATCAAAGCCACAAATTCTAACAGCTAGCTTGTTTTGATTTATGTTTTCTCTGCTCCACTGGTGTGGGATTTGAGTCATTTATATAATCATATTAAAAATAGCTATTTCAGTATCTCATTCTTTTTCTAATCGAAAAGGTCAATCTTGATTAGTAATTAGAGCAAGCAGTACAAAATTGATCATCCCATAAGGGATCGTCAGAAAGAGTCAAAAACTTATTCTAAAAGAACAAGCTTCCAACACCCCCACTTAGGGCTGTCAATGGGTCGTGTCGGGTTGG